>JBCJKH010056441.1:0-13665 GCA_039877255.1 Loriculus beryllinus
AACTTTGGGGGGGGGGGGGGAAAAGCCCCCCCCCCCCCCCCTCCCCCCCCCCCCCCCCCCGGCTTGGCATCATCTCTCCTGTTCAGCCCAAAAGCACAGAAAAACAGGGCAGGGTGATAAAGCAGTGGGTGGGGAATGCTGTTAGAGGAAAGCTGGCATCTCCCGAAAGGTCAGGCTTGAAGAAGAACACAGGAAGGTTGATAAACTTTGGCAATTTTGCTGTAAAAACAAAGTAAAAGGAACCAAAGATATCCTGAGAAGCAATCTCAGAAGGGTTTAAATCTGGCAATAAACTGTTTTTTACAATATCCAGAGCAGAAAGATGCCTAGAATAACAATTGCAGAAACCCAAATTTCTTTGATCTTTTCATCCATGTGCACAATGGAGAACTTGGGGAAATTTGTTGGGAATCTGCCGGTGCCAGTAGCAAGAGACAGGCAATAAGCAGCCAAACGGAGCAGCGTGGCATTGCCAGGCCAGGCTTGCTGTAAGCATGAGTGGAGGGCAGGCAGCAAGGCTGTTTGTGGGACACCAGCCTCTCTTAAAAGCTCTCTGAGGAGGAGGTTACAGGTCTGTAAACCCCAATCAGAATCATGGAAAACAGTAGAAACTGTAATAAAGAGCCGTATTTGTGGTTATGTGGTCCCTAAGGAAGAGGCAGGGTGAGTCTGTAGCTTGAGGGTCTCTGGGGTGACTGCGGTAAGGATGCTGTGGATGACCCAGCTGATTCCTGGAGAAAACTGGGACAATTCCCTTTCAAAGGCACTTTGGGAGCAACTCTGCACCCAGGGGTGGCAGGGCAGGTCTTTGAATGGGTAAACAGACGAAAAAATAAAGGGAGCAAGAACAGGAGTGAATCTGTGGTTCTTGTCACACGGGGAGGTGCCCACTGGCATGGCACAGGGGCTGTGCGGGGACCTGTGCCACCGGTTGTGGGTACAAACAGCTGAATGAGCGACCATGCCAGCTGCTGTCCCCAGGATGCCTGGAGAGATGGATGGATGAGCTGTGGGGGGCTGCAGACATTGCTGAGCGGTGATGGAGGGCAGATACAACTCAGTGTAGGTAAAGACAAAGTGCTGTGTTTGGGGATCCGCAGGGGACATGTAGGGCTGTCGCCCCAGTGAGTGAAAGGAATGAGACAGGATGGAGGCCACGTCTGAGCACCTGTACAAGGGACTGCAAAGTCCGCAGTAGAAAGATCCCACCAGAGGGACATGTGGGGAGGGGAATTACCGGGATGTGTGACCTGCGATGCCCTTCCCTGGGTGTCTGCAGCGTGTGCAGCTTCCTCCCCGTCCCCGACCTCACCGGGGCAGGATGCGGGGCTGGATGTGCCTTAGCTCCAGCCTGGTGTGGCTGCTTTTAGTGTACACAAGCTGGCGTGATGGAAGGATCCGAGAACCAGTGCCTGCCTGTGCCCTCTTTTGTGTCTGTCCTGGCACACCCAGGGCTTGGTTTCCCAGGTCTTAACGTATTTATAGCCCCGTTTGTGCTCAGAGCTGAGCTCTGGCTGACTCACAGCAATACTCTGGGAGCTCACTGCTGCTGCATCTGGGAAATCAGGAAAACAGGCATGACAGGGGCACTGGTCCTGTGTGCTGACCTGCAGCCCTCGCCTGCCCTTGCTGTCACTGCCTGACCCTGCACCTCCAGAGACAGCAGCAAGCGGGGTGCACTGTGTGGATCTGTCCCAGCCATCACCTCCCTTGACTGTTGCCACCCGCATTGCACCCCAGGCTGGCGCTGGCCAGAGGGCAGGGTGCCATGCCCCACTTCCTGGAGTCATGGCCACAGCGGATGGAGGGGCCAGCAAGGCAACACCTTCCCTGCAGGAGCCTCATGGGGGTCCCAGCTCCTACATGGGGTGTACAGGGAGACATGCAGTGATGTCCCGCAGAAACGTGTGGTGGGTGCTGGGCTGCACCAGGGCCATATTTCGGTGTAAGTGCCCTGGGGGTGAGCACTGCTCAGACTGCTTCTCCATCTCCACAGCCCACCTCTTCCCAGTGAAGGCCACGCAGTCTGTGAACATCGCGGAGCAGGCCACCTTCTCCGCCAGGGTCCTCAAGAGGAAGCAGACAGACGTCATGTGGAAAAGAAACGGCAAGTGGCCCCGAGAGCAGGACAGGGGCTGGGGCTGGCCCCGGGGGTGCAGGGACGACCCCGGGTCACCTTCTGCTCCCTTGCAGGCACTTACTACCAGACCACGGACCGCGGCGAGGTGCGGGGTGACCTCGTCGTCCTGGCACTTCCCAACGTCAGCGTGAGTGAAAATGGTGTCTACAGCGCCACGTTCATGGGGGACAGCCCTCTGTGGAGTGCCTTCTACCGCCTGATCGTGAGAGGTGAGCAGCGCCCTGGCTCCCTGGCACATGGGGACAGGCGGCCATAGCCATGGTCCTGGTGCCACCCTGCGCCCCGTCCGCTCTCTCTGCAGCCTGTCCCGCAAAGAAATGGGGACCGTCCTGTGAGAAGGACTGTCCTGACTGTCTGAACGGCGGCATCTGCCACGACCATGTTGGTGAATGCGTCTGTCCTCCTGGCTTCATGGGCACCCGCTGTGAGAGAGGTAGGTGATGGGCTGTCCAGCAGCGGGAGCTGTGGCCAGGACAGGCTCGCTGCACCCCCAGACCTGGGCACTGAGGCCAGACACTCCACGTGCATCCCCAGTGCCCCTCTGCCCAGAGTGCTCCTGTTTCTGGAGCCAGGCTGGACCATCCACCTCAGCGGGACATGGCTCCTCTGCCTGCTCAGGGTGGTGACACAGGCTTGGGGCACCCCGAGCCCACAGGCAGTGCAGGGGTGAACGGTGGGTAAGGGCAGACCACACTTGCTTTTCCAGCCTGCAGGGAAGGTCAGTTTGGCCGCAATTGCCAGGAGACGTGCCAGAGAGCCCAGGGCTGCAGGGGGCTGAGCTTCTGCCTGCCGGACCCCTACGGCTGCTCCTGTGCCTCGGGCTGGAGTGGCTCCCGCTGCAGCCAAGGTATGTGTACGTGGGTGTCCATCAGCTCACCTATCCAGCCCGGGCTTCCCGGGCCAGTACCAAAGCCAGTACCCGGCTTTGCTCTCCAACAGCAGCAGCACCTCTCCCAGCCTGAAAACAGGCACAGGCTGAGCCGTGCTGCTGCCTGTACCAGCTGCCTGTGCTCTCTGCCAGCACCATGGCCAGGGGTAGCAATGAGCTCTCCTCTTCTCACAGCCTGTCCCTCAGGATACTACGGCCCTGACTGTGCCCTGGTGTGCGCCTGCCGGAATGGAGGCAGCTGTAACCGCTTCAGTGGCTGTGTCTGCCCGGCGGGCTGGCATGGGCAGCACTGTGAGAAGTCAGGTGAGGCTGGCATGGGGCTGTGGCGGGTTTCTGTTCACAGCCTGTGGGCTCCAGCTCCTTCCTCACTGGTGACAGGAGTCATCAGCTCCTGGCCTCACCAGCCAGCCCAGCAGCCCACCTTGCTTGCAGAAATAGCCCCTAAACCTATGGAAACCAGGGCACTGCAAGGGGAGCATCTAGTGTGGCCCCCGGGATTATTAGCATTCTGAACATGGAGCACAGGGTGGGGATAAGCGCTGGATTACAGCATCTGGCTCGAGCTCCTTGGCACCAAGATGCCAGCCCCTCTTGTGCCTGGGGAGGAGTGGGGCCAGCCCTAATGCTGGTTTCTGTGTTCTAGACCGCTTCCCACAGATCATCCATCTGGCCTCAGAGCTGGAGTTCAACCTGGGCTCAGAGCCTGTTGTCAGCTGTGTGGCCACGGGCAACCCACTGCCCACCAGTGACAGCGTGGAGCTGCGCAAGGCTGACGGCACTGTGCTCAAGGTACTGCCATGGCCTTGCCCCACCAACATCCCCACGTTGCTGGCTCCCTCAAAAGCCCCCACCTCCCCAGTGGGCTGCTGGGCAGCTTCAGGCTGGTGGAGGGAGCCAGGGGGCTCACGGCACTCTCTGTGACTGCAGCTCATCAAAGCCATCATCGAGTCAGGGCAGATCACCTGCGAGTTTCAGGTGCGACGTCTGACAAAGGCAGACACAGGGCTCTGGGAGTGCCGGGTGTCCACAACTGGAGGCCAGGACAGCCGGAAAGTCAAGGTCAACATCCGAGGTGAGAAAAGAGTGGGACAAGATGGGGTTGCTGGGGGAGGTTGACAGTGTAGTGTGGCAATGCCAGATGCTCTGCATTAGACTGGGAGCCACCCATCATGTGTTGCCGTGCCAGCAGACAGGTTTGGGTGGTGATAAAAGACTTCCTTGACAAAGCCGAATGGAGCCATGAGGTGGCAGATGTACCCACACTCTGCTCCTCATTGCTACCAGTCCCACTGGTGTCATTCCTTCCTTCTCCTTCAAGTGCCACCAGCACCCCTGAGCCCTCCCAGGCTGCTGGCCAAGCAGAGCCGCCAGCTCGTGGTGTCACCTGTGGACTGCTTCTCTGGTGATGGACCTATCGTCTCCATCAAGCTGCTCTACAAGCCCAAGGATGACACCTCAGCATGGTCATCCATTGTGGGTATGTCCATTAGGGAATGGGGGACACAGGTAGGATCTAGGTGGGAGGCAGTGGCTGCTCCAGCCAGTGGGGACCTGAGGTGGGCAGAGGTGTTCATCCTGGGATGATGAGGATGAACACCTCTGGAGGATGCTGGTGGTAGGGCAGATTGCGGGTCATGGGCATGGCTTTGACATGTCCTCTTGGCCAACAGTTGACAACAGCGAGAACATCACCCTCATGAACCTCCGGCCAGTGACTGCCTACATTGTCAAGGTGCAGCTGAGCCGGCCGGGGGATGGTGGGGAGGGCAGCAAGGGGCCCGAGGCCATCATGGTGACCGAGTGCCTTGGTGAGCCCCTATCTCCTTCACCTTGACCCTACCCCTAACCTTGCATGGTGCAGGCTCTGCAAGGCCCCAGGGCTATTGTGCAGTGGTGTTTTGCTGCCTTTGTGTTTGCAGAGCCCACAGTCAAGCCTGTGATCGAAGGCTGGTCCATAGAGGAGAAAAACACACTTCATGTCAACTGGAAATTGCCCAGTAACCACGAGCCAGCACATGGGTTCATTGTCCACCTCTTCGACTCTGCAAAGCGGCTGGTCTCTGAGAAGAACATCACTTCCATCTCTGTGCTCTCTGCCCGCATCGGGGACCTGGAGTTCAACAAGGAGTATGGGCTGGAAGTGCTAGTGTACCACTGCACCAGCCTGGGGCCTCCCTCTGACCTCTACAAGGTTATGATCAACAGCAAAGGTGGGTCCAGCAGAATACAAGGAATTATTTCAGGGACTTACAATGATAAATCAGTTATAGTTGTAACAGCAATCATCCCCAGGTCTGGCTGCTTCTGTATCCAGTCTCTGATAGAGCATGAACAGCTGCTTAGGGGAAACTGGATCCTCCTTTCCCCACTAGACCCCACAGGCTTCAGCACCAAGCAGCTGAGAAACACCCTATGCTGAACATGACATTCAGGCCATCAGGAGTGATGCTCACATGAAACAGATGTGTCCTCTGCACCCTTGCCCAAGAACTTGGCTATACTTGTAGCCCTTACAACACCCTGTAGCAACAAGTTCCTTCATATAATTACAGTTCGTATGAAAAAATATTTCCCTTTGGTTCACTCTAACCCTGCTGCCTGGTAATTTTTCTGGTCACTAGGTCATGGGGGACGTGCAGTCTCTCTTGTGGCACACACACACATTCACACAGCCCTTCACATAGGGAAAGTGAAGCATCAGCCTGATCAACCTTTCTGGCAGCCAGGGGGGAAGGAGTGCATGACTCATTCGATGAGGCTCACTGCCACTGATACATGTTGAGAGGGCTGATGGGCATCAGGCTTGGAAGATGTAAGGTTTTCTCTGCTCAGTGCATGTGTGATCTGGGGTTAGGGATGTGGGCAGGCTGGAGGAGGCTCAGAGGTGGTGGTGGGAACAGCGTGTGAGAGAGGGCTGAAGAAATAAAACATCCTGAGGGCTACTCAATACACAGACATCTAGCCTGACAGTCCAGTCCCTGAGGCTGGGAGCACTTGGGGTACAGTCCTGCCCCACTGCTGTACCTGGAGAGCAGCTCCACCTCCGCCTGCACCTCCTCCAAGCAGGGACCAGAGACCCCTGGAGGTCCCTCAGACCTGGCACAGCTTTGGTTGCCACTGGCATCCGCAGGGTCCAGTCCTCACAGCACCATTCAGGCCCTGCAGCTCCAGGAGCCCTG
The DNA here is from genome assembly GCA_039877255.1 of Loriculus beryllinus. Taxonomy (NCBI): domain Eukaryota; kingdom Metazoa; phylum Chordata; class Aves; order Psittaciformes; family Psittacidae; genus Loriculus; species Loriculus beryllinus. Next base: position 6,209 of record JBCJKH010056441.1, read on the forward strand.
TCCTGGGACCGACACTCTCCTTGCCTTGTTCCAGGTCCCTCCTCACCACGGTCACTCTCGGCAGAATCCGTGTCCGACAGCGCTGTCAGGCTCTCCTGGCAGGTCCCCGAGTACCCCAACGGGGGCATCACCAAGTACATTGTGGAGCTGCAGCAGGTGGGGGGCACCAGTGAGCCTCAGTGGATCGACACGGACAGCGGCGCAGAGACCACCAAGATCGTCGGGGGCCTCAACGCCAGCACCAGTTACCAGTTTCGTGTCCGTGCCAACTCCCATGTCCCAGGGGAATGGAGCCAGCCTGTGAAAGCCAAGACCCTGGGGGACGGTGAGAAGGGTGTACCAACAGGCAGTGAGCTCACAGCTCTGCTGGAGCTTGGGCTCAGCATCTGGGTCAGCAAGGAGCAACCAGGGTGCTCATGATCACCTCAGAGAGTGGCTCTGAAGCAGCATCCCAAGACCTGTGGATGTCTTCAGAAATCCTGCTCCTCCTAGTCCTGATGGGGTAGGGGTGGCATGGTGACAGCACAGCACCCAAAGAGTGGCTCTGCCTTGACCGGAGGGTGACATGGTGCATGAGGGACTAGAGAAGCAGGACAGCTGGCATGGGAGGAGTTGGTGGGTGGATCCAGAGCTACTGGAGGCTCAGAAAGCAGGAGGTTCAGTGACAGGGCCCAGGCAGTGACACCCTCATTCCTGTGCCACTATGGCACCAAGAGCTTGGGATACAGTAGAGGTGCCTTCATGTGGTCCCAGGGTGCTGGGAGAGGGCTGCCATCTGGGTGCTTTACCTGTGCAGGGCTCAGCCACGTACCATGACCTCTTTTTGGCAGGAGCACTGAGCGTGCCACCCAGCCTGGGCAGCCAGAGCACTGAGCAGGCAGGAATAGACCAGCAGCTGCTCCTGGCCATCGTTGGCTCCGTGTCCGTCACCTGCCTCACCATCCTCTTTGCCCTCCTGGCACTTTTCCTCATCAAGAAGAACTTTTTCCACCGGCGCCGCACCTTCACGTACCAGTCTGGCTCGGTGAGTGCCGCCTGCCCCGCCAGGACCGTGTCCCCAGCTCCCCTCGTCCCAGCCCGATCCAGGTCACGTTCTGTAGCCTCCAGTCCGGATGCAGCCAGACCTCACTTCCACACGGAGAGGGTGCGGAGCCTGCCCTTGCCCAGGACACCTGCCCTGCCGGGACTGCCGCACGGGCAGAGGGGTGCCCGGTGCCGCTAACCTCACTCGCTCCCATCTGCCAGGGGGAAGAGACCATCCTGCAGTTCAACTCGGGGACTCTGACCCTGACGCGCCGGCCCAAGCCGCAGCCCGAGCCTCAGCTACCCCATCCTGGAGTGGGAAGACATCAAGTTTGAGGACATGATCGGGGAGGGCAACTTCGGGCAAGTCATCAGGGCCATGATCAAAAAGGATGGCCTGAAAATGAACGCGGCCATCAAGATGCTGAAGGGTGAGCATGGTGGGGCTGTGGGATGCAGCTCGATCCTGAGCCATGCCTGGGGCATGAGCCATCAGTAGAGATGCAGAGGAAGGGCCTTTGTTGTAGGACTGAGGCGTCCATCCGTTCTTTGCTTCCAGAGTTTGCTTCAGAGAACGACCATCGTGACTTCGCAGGGGAGCTGGAGGTGCTGTGCAAACTGGGCCACCACCCCAACATCATCAACTTGCTGGGTGCCTGCGAGAACAAGGGTGAGGGGTGGCCCCCTCTCCCTTCTTCCCAGACCTGTGGGCCCTGCCCCGCTGTGTATTTCTCTTTGCTGGGGTGAGTCTCATGAGCCCAACCTCCTCCTGTCACCCAGGGTACCTGTACATCGCCATTGAGTATGCTCCCTACGGAAATCTCCTCGACTTCCTCCGCAAAAGCCGAGTCTTGGAGACAGATCCGGCCTTTGCCAAGGAGCACGGCACCGCCTCCACCCTCACCTCCCAGCAGCTCCTCCAGTTTGCTTCAGACGTGGCCAAGGGGATGCAGTACCTGAGTGAGAAGCAGGTACATGCTCAGCAAGCCCATCAGAGCATCCTTTCTCTGAGGTCTAAGGACTCCCTATCAGGGTATGAGACCCCTGGGGCCAGCAGAAAGGAGCATATGGCTCCTGCTGACTGCTGGCCCCTTTCAGTTCATTCACAGAGACCTGGCAGCAAGGAATATCCTGGTGGGAGAAAATCTGGCCTCTAAGATCGCTGACTTCGGCCTCTCCAGAGGGGAGGAGGTCTATGTGAAGAAAACAATGGTGAGGCAGGAGCAAAGCATCTCTATGGGGCCTGCCTTCAGTGGGAACAACCCACTGTACCAGGATCAGCTGGGTAACCTCTGCCCTCCATCCACAGGGCATCCCCCCTCCTCTGATGGTCATTCCCTCTGTTTCCACAGGGTCGCTTGCCAGTTCGCTGGATGGCCATTGAGTCCCTGAACTACAGTGTGTACACCACCAAAAGTGATGTGTAAGTCCTGCATGCAGGAGCACTGGGGCTGAGGCATGGCTGTGCCCATCTCCATCCCTCTCCAGGGTGGTCAGTGCAGTGATGCTTTTGCTCTGGGTGCTGCAAAGGCTGGGAGTGATGTTGATGTATCTCCCTGAAGAGCTGCTAGCTCAGCCCAAGCCCTGGCTGCCTACTCCACCCTGAGCTTAGGGTGATGCCCTATGGCCATCAGTGGGGCATGGTGGAAGGCTCCATCACAGCATAGGCTCCTGCCTTTTCAGGTGGTCATTCGGTGTCCTGCTCTGGGAGATCGTCAGCTTGGGTAAGGCTCTTCTGTGTCCCCTGCCTCCACTCAGGCCCCTGAGGGTCTGGTCCTCCCTCAGCTCCCAGGGACCATCCACCACAGCCAGTTGTGTGTCTCTGGCCACAGGGGGGACGCCATACTGCGGGATGACTTGTGCTGAGCTCTACGAGAAGCTGCCCCAGGGCTACCGCATGGAGAAGCCACGCAACTGTGATGATGAGGTGTAAGTGTGCACAGAGCCCCACATCCCTCTGACCCCATTGCCCCATGGGGCTCCCACCAACTTACAGTAGCTCCTGCCTGGTTCTCCTCTGCATTGTGGCTGGGGGATAACCTCGAGTCCCACACCCCGAACACCCTTCCTGGGCTTTAGTTTCCTACCTGCTTCCCCTCACCTCCCACAAATAGCTTTTCTGCCCTCTCCACCTCCATGCACGCTGAGCCACCACTGGCTCTCTGCCACCAGGTACGAGCTGATGCGGCAGTGCTGGCGTGACCGCCCCTACGAGCGCCCACCCTTCGCCCAGATCTCCATGCAGCTCATCCGCATGCTGGAGGCCAGGAAGGTGAGTGGTGACAGCTCAGCAGGAGGGATACCCACCCTGCATAGTGCTTGTCTGAATGCTGAAGCATCCCTTGGGCTTGTGGGAGGGGGGCGCGACAACATCCAGCAGCAGAACCTGTGTGACCCCAGCATGCATGGGAGTAACCCCAGCATCACTTTTTGGGGTGGCGAGCATGCCAGCTGGGATGGAAGGTAGATGGGGACACTGTCCCAGCTGGCTCCTAACTGGAGTTCCCCTGCAGGCCTATGTGAACATGGCCCTGTTTGAGAACTTCACCTACGCGGGGATTGATGCCACTGCTGAGGAGGCATGAGGCTGCGCTGGCACCACACAGAGGGGCCTCGCTGGCCCCAGCTGCTGGGACAGTGCATGGAGACGAGGAGCTGCCCATCCTTCTCCAGGGCCAAACATCCAAACACCAGTGCCCCTTGCTGGGAGCATCTTTACCACAGCAGGACTGTGCCATGCCCTCCCTGGCTGCCCACCTGGCCATGTGCTGGCCATACTGGCATGCCATCAGCCACCAACACAGCCCCGTGCTGCTGGGGAACATGCTGGGATGGCCTCAAGGACAAGCAGCAGCGGGGTGTTTGCAGCAGAACAGGCAGGAGAGGGGCTCTCTCAGGAACCATGGCACTGCTGCCTCAATCCATGGACACAAATGCTCAAGCTTCAGGACAAGAGGTGAAGCAGTGATCCAGCAGCTGCCTGCCCTGCAGCTCTCCACATGCTCTGGACCTGAAGTGATGCCAGTGGGACTTTGAACATCACTGCCTGCCAGCGTGGGACAGGGCCATCCCGAGTGGAGTGCAAAAGCATAAGGGACAGCATCAGCTGTGTGCAGCCTCCAGCTCTGCAGTAACCCTTTGGAGGTGCCAGTTCTGCCTTATGGACAATAAACATATTCCAACAGACAACCGGGTCTACAGAAGGGGAGGTAGGGACTCAGCTCTGCCCCCCTAGTGGCACTGGGGAACAGTATGCAGGGCCTCAGTGGTCTGCTGCTGAGGTGGGCAACTTTTGGGATCCTGTCGCTGCTGGGGTCTTCTGCTGATCCCCAAGGATGCCCCAGCATCCCCAGACAAGCCCCAAGTTTTATCATGCCAGGGTGACGGGTTTTCTTAGATCTTTCTTACATCCATCTGGGATCTTTCCCCCTGCGATTTAAGACTTTTTCCTGTTCCCAGGGGATATGGAGAACAGATAGTGTCCTACCTCTGCATAGCCGCCTCTTGCACGCTTGAAAACCCTTCCTGCAGCTTCTCCCTGGTTGGCTGCTCCTCACAGGGATGGCTCTGCTCCTCTGGGCAGTCCCTGTGGGCTGTGCAGCTCCACACCCCACCCAACCTGGCCAGCTGGGGCCTGGCCAGCACTGCCTGAGCACCAGTAACCTGCTGTGTCTCACAAAGGGACTGTGGTGGTCAAGCACCCTGCTCAACCACGTGCCGCTGGGGTGATTCCCTCTCACGTGCCGGTCCCTTGAGGATCCCTCCATGGGAGCTCGTGCCCCAGCCTGCAGTCCCTCATCCTGCACTGCTGTTGTTTGTTGTTGGCAGCAACAGTGTGTGGGCTTCAACTCTGCTGGCTTCAGCTTGCTAAACGCCAGTGTGCCATCCAGCTGCCTGCCCAGCAACCTTCTGCAATCTGCAGGAAGCAAGGAATGGTTCTCTGGAGGCTGGAATTCCAGCCAAAGGCAGGGGCATTTGCATTTGTCCTAGGCAAGAGTCTTTTTTCCCCAGAAGGTGTTTCAACCCTGTCAATACCATTTTGATTGCCCATTCTGGCCTCCAGTGCTCTTTGGTGTCAATTGCAGCCACCAGTAAGCAGCCTCTCCGCTCCATCACTGAAACCCCAGTGAAAGAGTGAGGGGCACAGGCCCCTGCAGGCAGCTTGTTGTGTGCCACTGCCTTTGCACCTCCTCCACTGCCAGTGGGAACAGCATCTGGGACAGTGTCATCAGTCCTGCTCAAACCTGCTTTTACCTCCCTGATGGCAAAGCCCGGTAGCTGGATAGAGAAGGAAGTGGGACCCAGTGCACACCACTGTCAGTCGGCACAGGGTGGGATGGAGTCAGAGCAGCCACTCCACATCCTTGCAGCCCCCAACAGCCTGCTCTGCCCTGTGTTGGCCTGCCCCACACAGGGGCCTCCCTGGTTTCTCAGGGGATGTTTTTCTTCCTACCCCAGCCTCCCGGCATGCCGGTAGCCACAAGGGCAGGACGTGCTGCCTATCTGATAGGAACAGTCTCTCTTGGCGCTGCGGCTGGCGGTGGAGGGGCCGTGGCATGGTGGTTTTGGGCACAGGGAAGTGCCGGTGATGGGGCGGGGGGAGCCTCCAGCCAGGCTTCCTGAGCTGCACAGCCGCCACTTCCCAGATAAAGGTATCACCCGGAGGAGCCGCAGCAGCTCCCAGCAGGGTGCCGGGAAGGGCCAAGAGCAGCACACAGGGCCCCGGCACACTGGTTGCAGGATGGCAGCCTGCCTGCGCCAGGGCCGGCTGCTCCCTCTGCTCCCTGCTGTTCTGCTCAGCTTCCACAGCCCGCTGTTGGCCACCGAGCCAGTGACATCCCAAGGTAGGTCCTTGGGGCCATTTTCTTCCCCAAAGGATGAGCCAGGGATGAGATGGCGCTCTGGGTCCAGGCAGCAAACACCCCATGGCAGCCAAAATCTGCAGGGTTGGGGAGGGAGCATCCCAGGAGGGTGTGCAGGGTGGGCAATGGAGAGCCCTTCTGACCCGTGGGACACCCTGGGGTGCCTGGAGCAAAGGGACATCCCTGCTCTCTGCAGGTGGGACCTGGCAGCCTCTGGGTTCCCCTTTGGGATGCCAGCCTGTGGCTCCCAGTCCCACACAGGTAGCAGAGGGGCTCTCCACGCATCAGTATCAAGGTCTGAGCCAAATTCAAGCTAACATCTGACAGCACAGCTCTGCACTGCAGGTAACACAGCGGCCCCGCCAGGCTAATCCCAAAGCTCCTGTGCCAACCCTACCGTGATCTTACTGCCCTGATTGAGCATCCTCAGCTCAGCCCGCAGCTGGCCCCAGCCTGGCTCCCTGCACCTGGCAGAGCCACTTCATGGTTTCTCCCATTGAAGGCTTGTTCACACTTTCCTTGAGCCCCTCTTCAGCCCTTCTATCACTTTCTACAACACCATAAAAAGCATTCACTGAACCAAATCCTGTCAATTGGCTGCTCATCTTTCCAGCTCTACCCCAGGTGTCTGTCCACAGCAGGCTCAGGAGCACATTTTGAATCACCCCCATAGGGGCAGTAGGAAGAAGGTTTGGGTTGGGCTCATCATCCCTCTGCCCTCAGCGTGTGGGACATCGCTATGCCCCAAGGGCTGCAGAGCTGTGTGGCCACTGTGCTAGGAAACAAAGCAAAGATGCTCTGATAGCCTACAGGACCAGTGTGGCTTCCCACTGATCAGGCTGCTTGGGACCCGGCCATCCCAACCCCTGGTGCTGGGACCTGGGGGGTTCACAGGGTTGGCATGAGGCTGGCGTGGGAGCAGTGGGGTGCAAAAACAGAAGAGGAGGTGATGGGCTGTGGGCTGGGGGAATGCGATGTGGGCTGGAGGAGGAAGGCAACATGGCTGGGAAAGGAGGAACAGGGCTGGGGATCAGGGCAAGAGAAGGGACAGGAGAGCAGAGGGACACCGATGTGACAAGGACATCTGGGGACTGTCACTTATTCTTTGCCCAGGGTAGGCTCAACTGGCGGTGCAGGGGGTGTGCAGCAGAGGATGGATGCACATAGAGCACGGCCAGGCTATGGCAGGGGTTTGTTGTGGGGCAGCCTGTGGAGAAGGAAGCACTTCCCAGGAAGAAGAGGAGGAGGAGGAGGGCTGGAGCAGGTCTCAAGGCAGAGGCAGTGGGGGAGAAAGGAGTGCTGGAGTAATGCTGGGGGCAGCGAGGCAACTCCTGTTCTTCACACATCTGCATCTTGGGGATGTCCTCTTTTCCCTGACAATGGGGACTGGCAGCCACGTGTCAGCAAAGCCACCAGTGCTTAGGATGGAGATCCTGCAGGGTGTGATGCTCTAGTTTATCCCCCCAACAACAGGGACGGCAGCTTTCTGAGTGGGGCAGAGAAACCTGCTGCCCCTCAAGCAGTCCTAGGGCTGGGGTTTAAACATCCCCTCTGCTCAGGACCACACATCCC
>JBCJKH010056442.1:4295-14745 GCA_039877255.1 Loriculus beryllinus
GATGAAGCTTATGGTACCAACCTCTAAAACAGTTAAGATATATACACATATTTTGTTGGTTTTTTTTCTCAAGTTGTTGTGAGGTCCTGTCATTTCAACTATGTATCAGTTTCCCAAACCAAGGAAGTTCATAGCACCAATTAACAACTCAGTAGGAGCCTCTTCTGTATTGTCTTAGTATTCTGGAGATAATATATTATGTATTTGAAAAGCCGGAGAAGCAAAAATTAAAGATATATGTATATAAAGCATAAGATGTACTGGTGCAAATGGTAATTAAACAAGTAATATCGGGGAAAAGAATGTTCTGAGTCTTTCAAGTTGTTGAATTGTTGTTGCTTTGGAAGCCCTTCAGAGCGGAGATCTTTGTATCTCCAGTAAGATCCTAAGTAGCCTACTTACCCTTCTGCAAGTGTGCCTGCAGGTTGGACAGGAGCAACTTTAGGAGTGAACGGGTTCAAGCTGTCTTTGAGTGAAGAAGTAGAGCATGAAAGGAGGACACAAAAATAACCTACGGCTGTTCCAAATAATGTAAAAAACCCCCCAAACAACACAACAAAACAAACCCAAACAAAACAACAATATGGAAACAGCTCTGACTGTAGGGGATGGTGTGATGCTTGGTAAGAATGTGGATAAAGCTAGCAAGTGAGAAAACTTAGTTGCCCTGCCGTTTGGCATTTTGGACATTAGAGGCTTCTACACGCTGCAGATATATTAAGAGTAGGTTCTTGCCACACTTGTGAAGGGGAAGCAGTCTCTGCTGACTGCAGAGGTGAGCAAGAGGAGCTGAGCAGGCCCTTTATCAGGGAGCAGCAAGGGCAGGTTGCTCTGAAAGGGAGAGCAAGCTGGGAAGCTGAGTCAAACAAGAAACAAGAACCTCTGAAGTCTTCCTGAGCTTTGGTGATGGGGGAACAGGATCTGAACCTGAACTCACCCTGTTAAATCAGCATAAATCTACAAAGCTCCAGCGGAGAGCACAACTAGGCTGTCATGCATAAAAATGAGCACTGGGGCCTATGTAACCAACACACTCTTTAAGGCATTAAGGTCGAGGCATTCCACTGAATGCTCATTATGTTACGTGAAAAACAGATTCCCAGTCTAGAGTCTGTTTTGGGTCTCTTCCAAGTCAATAGGTTTGTCCATGTAATAGTCAGGAAAAGCACATTGCAGGATGAAGTTTGTCTTATGTCAGCTACTGTCTTATGTCAGTTACAGCAGTGTGTCCTCATCCAGAATTGGGGCTCTGAAAGACACTTGAAAGTGCCTCTGAACATGGGAAGATCAATCGGCAGCAGCTGGTACATGTAGTGGCTGTTGATCAGAGCCATGTTATGCCATCCATCACTGCTGAGAGCCTGTGGTGAACTTCCTGCATCACTTGTGTTTGGGGCAGGCCAGCCAGGTAACTTGCAATGGCCTGCTTTCCCAGGCATTGTAGGATGGCAGCTCCTGCATGTTGGGACGGAGGCATCTGACCTGCTTAGGAGACGAGATTGATGAGAATGTTCCCCGAAAGAGGGAGCTGCCTGTAACTTGCAGCATTTGTGTTGAGTCCTGTGTTTTAGGGGTGTAAAACGGCATGGTGCTCCTCTGCCCTCCTAGCCTGGTCTGCAAGTCTCGCTGGGTTGCTGACGCCTGCGACCAGGGCTCGCAAGCTCGGTGTCATCCATGATCATCTGCTGCTGAATCCCCCTTGATGAGGGGCTTGTGGCAATCGCTGGGCTCAGCCACCACCTCCAGGTACCGGCTGGTCCCCCAGCGGTTGGAAGGGGGGTATACAGGCAAGCCTCTCCTGGCACCTGGGCTAGCACTGGTTCTTTGGCTCTCCGAAGAGAAACTGCAGCTGGCATCTGTCAGCAGGAGCATGCAGACTCCTGCAGCGACTTCTGGGCAGGGGAGAGCTGTGTCCGGGAGGGACATGGACAAGTGCTGGACCTGAGTATGGAACAAGCCACAGAGCAGAACTGCAGCATCTGGAGGTGTTCTCAGGGGCATCTGAGATAGAAAGGGAAAGGAAGAAGCGTCTTGACTTTAACATGTAGGAGTAATAAAGAAGAAGGAGGTAGGCAACCATAAGATGCCAGAACAAGAGCTTTGATGGGTCTGGTTTAAAATGGACCAGAAACAGCTTTGCATGGCAGCAGGGTTTGTATGGGCTTTTATTGAAATCTTCCTTCAGTCCAATAGCAGCTTTGTCTTCGTGCCCACCAGTATCATAGCTTGTAACTCAAATGCTTTCCTGAGTGATGGCCCCGGTTGAGTTTACAGAAGCACAATTTAAAGACTTTTATTTTTATTTTCTTCATCTCTCTTGACAGGTTGGCAGTAATGGAGTTGGTGCTTCCAAGTGTAACCATGTTCTGCTATCCTAATCCCCACTGCTTCATTGCCTTCATGCACAGACAGCGTAGTGTCTGTGGAGTCAAGATGTCCCAGAGCAGGCACATATCTCATTTTGTGGCCTGCCAGTGTGCATGCATGTACGTATGTTGTCTTCAAAGTTTGGCTCATAGGAGCTGAACTCCTCCTAGTCTTTTCTAAAGTGCAGTCTAAGCACTTGTCCATAGGCGCTGATCATGGTGTTAAGCAAACTGTTCAAAGATGTGCGGAGGCGCTACATCAGTAGTACCAAACAAACCATCGCTTTGGTTAGCTGTCAGGGCAGGGAACTGGATTCCAGTACCAAAAGAAAGGGATAGGAAAGCATTTTCTTTAGAGAATATGTGCTAAGGTGCTATAGATGCAGCATCGTAGACTCTGTGTCTGGCTCAGAGTTAGGGACTGCTGTCACTAATAGGTAAAGCTGAAGCCAGTAACACGGGTATATGTACAAAGTATGCTTGGAAATGACTGCTGCAATATTTTTGGGGTAGAAGAACAGAAAAAGTCCATAAGCAAAATATCCCATGCAGAAATAGGTTACTGTAAGCAGAGAACCTGCCCTGAGTAGCCTGGTCTAGCTTCACGAGGTTTGAACAAAATACCGACAGCATGAACTATTTCCTAGCACAACTTTGGTGCTAGGCTCTGGTGAGGTGGGTCCTGCAATGGGCTGGCAGTCTCTGGTGAGGTGTGTGATGCGCAGGGTTGGAGGGTGGCAGGGAGTGCTGATGGGGATCCTTCAGCTCCGGGAGGGCAGAGCTGTGCAGGAACCAGCAAGGTCTGCTGTGCCTGCCCACTCTTGAAGTGCTGAGTATGCAGGTAACTGTGAATGAAAGGCAGAGTCTTAAGAGACAGGGCCACGGTGCCACAGGCCAGCGTGAGCGAGTCAGCAAGGAGTACTTCACCCTGTGCGTCAGTTGCTGCTGTTCTGCAGGGAGGCAGCAGCAGAGCCCTTCCTCCTGGGAGTCAATGCTGGCTCTGTGCTGGAGGCTGGCGCTCAGGAGCGCCTTTTGCCCACCCTTCTCTTTACTGTGCAGATGCTGACTTTAGCGTGGTAAAAGCGGGTGATGTGGTTACCTGGACAGTGTGCCCTTCAAAACCAAAAGTGATTGTGTTGATGTCTGTGTCATGAGGAGGCTACAGCGTGTGGTTGAACCCAGCAGCTACAGTACTCGCTGCCTGGCATTAAAACCTCCGCAGCATATTTCAGTGATGCAGTGCCAGGGAGTGCCTGGCTGAGTTGGCTGTACTCCTTGGGTTTAATTCAGCTTTATCCAGTTGTTTCCAGATGCCGTTTGCCTTGTCCCATCCTGACCGGACGTGCGGGATGGCTGCATGGGCTCCGGAGGCAGGTTGGGGTCCCTTTGCTCAGATGCTGGCTGGTGAAAGCATAGCACGCAATGGGTGCAGAGGCTCCAAACGGCACGCAGGGCGCCCCTGGCTTTAGTGCACAGGGTAGAGGACAGGGCAGGCTATTTACAATCCTCCTGCCAAACCCACCCCTGAGGCTAGCAGCAGCGGGAGGGAGCAACGCGATGCCCGTCGGGGCTCCGGGAGGTTTCTCGTGCTGTTCCAGTGCCATCTGGTGGGACAGTGTGACCGGTGCAGCTCTCCCGAAAGCATCTCTCTGAGAGCGCTTTACTGCGCTCCCCTCGTGCACGGAGAGGATATAAGGGAAACAGCTTGAAATCACATCAGAGCAGTCCTCAAGTTACCGCATGGGTCTGGGAGACCTTACCTAATACCTGCCGCGCTTGCCTGGCAACTGCCGTTGTTTTCTAGTTTCGTGCTTTTCTTCCCACTCCCCGTGAGCCCCCTTAAAAAAGGAGGTGAGGAGCATCCAGCTCACTGAGCAGAGGTGTAGCCAAACTGAATCCAAGGCCATCGAGATCTGTGCGACCCTTGGACAGAACTAACAATGAAACAGGAAGGATTGTTTCTGTGGGGGTGTAGTATGTAGCTATAGCTTGTCCATGTTAAGTCCTGTGTGCCTGCTCTGACAAGGCAAACTTCACAGCCCTGCCTCTGAAATAGGTCCCAGGGTCTGGTGAGGACTTGGATATGGCCCAGGTTTGGAGTCAGATGTGCACCTGGGGCAAGCAACTGCAGTATCTGGCTCTGATCTCCAACAGTTTCTGGCCTTGACATTTGTGGCTCAGATCCAAAAGAGGAAGGGGGTGAATGTGCAATGTTCCCAGTTAATAGCATAGAACAAAGCTGGGAGATAATGCATCTAAAGTTGTCCTCTGTTGGCTTTGTTTGGGTAATTTGTCAATTAGGGGAAATAAATAAAACATGTCTCCTCTGAAGAAACAATCCTGGGTTGATGCAGTAGGTAAAGAAGTGGGTTGGGGCTTCTTGTCTATTTAAAGGTGTCCTAGATACTGCTCTTCTTTCTCTTATTTCTTCCCCTACTGAGGGGTTTTGGGAGCCTATCATCATAGGTGAGCGCATGGCTTTGCCTTTCTGAAGCTGATTGAGTTTGAACTCCCTCAGCTCAGATAGCTTGGGACATGGTCTGGAATGCTTGAACAGCTCTTGCTAAAAGTTGGCAGAGATGTGAGCAGAGGAGGAATGCACAAACCCTTTTATTTGGAGGAACATTTCTTTCTCATCTCTCCTATTTTGTTTCTTCCCACCATGTTCTGCATGGGACTGTAACCAGCATTTGGGGGTGTTGCTGGTCTCTGTCAAAGTGCTATAGAGTGTTACTCTGGGTGGTTTTGCTCAGAGGACAGTGTTGCTGCTGACTCAGACCTGCTTATGGTGAAATGCTGCCCCTGCCAGAAATTAGTGCGGCTTTGCAGTGTTACCTTCTGTTTCATCCATCCCCTTCTCTGCTTCTGTCTCCTTTTTTCACTCTCAGTTCTTCCTTGTTTCCTCTTCACCTCTGGATGCTCAGATGTCCTTTTCTCTGAGCTTTCACAGATCCATGTAACCCATTTCTTCCTAGGTCTCCTAGTATAGCTGTATGGCTCCCTGGTTCACTTTCTGTCATCAGCAGGAGTACCTGCCTTCCAGAAGAGGTCTCTTCTCCCTGCAGCTCTGGCCAGTGTTGTCAGCCTTGCATGAGAAGTGGGTAGGATGCCTTTTTCTCTGGTCCCAGCAGGCTGTGGTGCTTCATCATTGTCCCCTGGAGCAGGGGGAATTCAGCTCCTGCAGTGAGAACTTCAGCATCCTGTCCTAACCAGTTCCTTGCAGCAGGATACACAGAGGGATCTCTTATTGCTAGAGCCCCTCTAACCAGCCAAACTCCTCAGGAGTTCTAAAGAAGATCCCTTTGATTACATATGTGCTATCCCTTACTGACTACTCAGTGTCAGGCCTTGGGGCCCCATTCTCCATGCTTTAATGCCTTTTTATGCTTTTCTCTTAGCTGTAAGGGCTCTGCTCTCCATGGCCTTTGTACCTAGGAGAGGAGCAAGGTGGTGTGGAAAGACCAAGAGGGCAGCATGCGTTCACTTCTGATGCTCTTCTCACCCAGGTGCAGGGACAAAAAGCCAGGGCTGGGTTTAGGCTTTGTCTGAGTGAGCTGTAGAATTGTGGTAGCTAGAGGGTGCCATAAGAGCAGGTGATGCAGAGCTGTTGTTTCAGTGGGCGCTTATGGTCCAGGTAAGATCAGAGCAGTTTTATGAGAGGACTGCGTGTGAGCTGTGCTTGAATAAGTCTTGTGAGAAGATCTTGTGTTATCTATGCTCCATTCAAGAAACTGAACAAAACCACACATAAGGCTGAGTGATGATAAATGCTTGGTTACATGAATGACAGTAAACTGAGAAAATAGCGTTTGGCTAGAAAAATTTCCCCCTGCTTCCTCCCCATTTCTGTCTTCCTGCCTTTTTTTGCTGTCTGTTCTTCTTTCCAGAATGCAGCAAGCTGCCTTCCCTGTGTCTGTGCTTCTGCCACAAATGGCAGAAGACCGCTTCCTAAAAGACTGCTCTTCTCCCAAAAGTCACCCCACTGTCAGCACGGCTGGTTGGGGAAACTGAAACCTGCTCAGAGGATGAGACCCACATCAGCAACAGCCTTCATGCTGTTGGCTGCAGAACCTGAAGCTGAGCTCTCTGCGCCTGCCCAACCTTCACCTGCAATATGCTTTGGACAAACGATCTAAGAAAGACCACACTGATGTTAGTACCTAAGAATAAAACCAGGACATGCATACAAATTGTTCTGCTTTGATGTTTTGCCCATATCAAATGTTATCAGAATAGGAACTTGCTGACTCGGGTGTGGTTACTCTGCATTAAGTAAACTCTCCGTGCATTTCTCTCACACTATTTTTTGACACTTTCCACCTTTAAGCCAAGTAAGCTTTCGGGATGCCCAGCATCCTGGATAAAGGAGTGTGAAAAACCACCTTTCATTGCCGATAGTTCTTGTATTAAAGAAACAGAGATGACTCAGTCCTCACTCAGCCTTTCCTTGATGGTTCTGTAAGCCTCTGTCTCTTCCCATCTTCAGGGTAGAACTGTCCTATCTCTATTGTTCTTTATGTTCATTTTTTCACCCTTGTCTTTCTCTAAGCGTTTTCTGGACCTGCTGTACACTTCTTCAGATGGTTTGAGTCGTGAGGACATAACAATACAGTGCCGTAACAATATTTTCTATTTCATTCTTTGTGCTTTTTTCACTGTGCCTGGTGTTTAATTTGCTGCTCATTCTTCCTCAGACCAGGTTTTCTCACACAACTGTTATTTATAGTCTGAGTTCTATTTCCTTTACGTGCGCAATAGCTACCTCTGAACCCACTATTTTATGTGTGAAATTAGTGCTGATTTTCCTAAAGTGCTTTGCTTCATTACCCACTTCCCTAAAGAGCATTGCTTATACACACAGGACTCTGCCCTTTTACCACTCTGCTGCTTGGTCTCATTTTTCTGCAGTTCTTTGCAACTCTTGAATAACTGCCCTGATCAATTTGGTTATTGGTTGATTTGATTGGTATTTGATTGATTTGTATGGTATTTGATCGACAAAAATCATTAGCAGATTTTGTCATATCATTTCTCTTTGCCATATTGTTTAAGGAAATGTTAGTGTGTAAACTATTACAGACCTGGTAGAGCTTTGTAGGTGCTCTTCCTCCACCATGGGCATTGACCATTAATTCCTACTCACCTTTTCTGTCTGATTACCATGAAAAGATCTTTTTTCTTATCCCATGGCTGTTCGCTTTCCTTAGAAGTGTTTGCTGGGGAACTCAACAGATAGCTAGATTATTCTCATGCATGATCACTGATCTCTTCAAAGAGCCACAAGAGGCAGAATTTCCTTACGAGTCTTACATTGGCTCTTTCCCAAGTACGTCATACTTATACACACGTCTATTCATTTCATTCTTTTATTATAATTTCTATTAACTTAGCCACTACAGATGTCAAACCTTTAACTTCCTAAATCTCCCTAGACTTCTCTCCTCCCCACACTTTGATATATTCCTTGCCATCCTGTGATTTGCTGATTAAAAGGCAATTTAAGGCGAGAGGCTTCGCACTGCTATTAGCAACTGTTCCCCCCTGAGGGGGTTCCCCTAAGAAGGGAACCCCTGGGACCATTTTGTCCAGACCTACTAATTCCATACCTTTTGCAGAATTGCTTTTATTTTGGATAGGTCCTTTGGTTTAGTCTCCCACAGAACAGGAGTTTTGTGTAGGAATTTCTCCAGTTTCTTGCACTGTTACAGATACTCACTTTAGCTTTGTTTTGGTGTCCTTGTTCTCTCTGCTTCTTTTGTACCCTGCTCTTCAGTTGTCCTCAAAGCTTGTGAATAGGTTTCTGCTTTCATTAGCTATAGGAAAGGATTTATTACTAGTTCTGATGGCTTCTGCTAGTGTTTTTCAGTCTCTTTTTTGTGCTTTAACACTTACTGGAGGTTACGATCACTTCAGTGTTCTTTGGATGCAAGGTCAGCTTGTTGAAGAGTGCATGCTGATAATCCCTTAGCCTTGACTTTTTAGCCACGTCAGCTTCCTTTTGCCTTTTGTCAAATCTTCTAATTAGGTACTGGGTATTGGCTTTGGGCTGCCAATGTGATGTCTCTGTATAACCTCCATGCCACTTGGGATGCCTAAATCTGCTCAGCTGCCCCTTTCCATATTCTCTGTTGTTATGGCTGACTTACAACAAGTGTCTCATTTCCCTGCAGCTTCCACCACAGCTGTGCTCAACTTCAAAAGAGGATTGTTTTTAGGAATGTCTGGGATCCCAGCTTTAGGATTCAAGTCCTTGTCTCTGCTTATGAGCTCGATTTTAACCCACCTGCTTCAGCTTCATTTTTCAGAAGAAGGCATGTGCAATGGTGCTGTCTCCCGCTGTTACATGGACCTGCTTACTAAATTAAGTAAAACTGGCTGTGAGGTGAAAGGCTTGCAGATACTGCTTTACCCAAACTTCATCAACAGGTAGGGCAGAAAGAGTGCTAGTGCCTTTGCTGCTTTCTGTCTGGGTCAGCTAGCCAAATGGTACCCACAACGCTTGCAGGGAAACCAGCTAAAGGCAGTAGCTGGAGTGTAAGGAAGGGAAAACAGGACTGTTGTGCTGAGCAAATACACATGTCCTAGAAAGGAGCTGGGGCTTGTAAGGTATGTGGGAATTCAGAGAGTGGGTACCTGGCAGTGCTAAGTAGGGTTTAGATGAAAGATATTTGTGGGGAAATACATGTATTGTGGGACGACAAGGGTGTTCTGCATGGGGTGGGCAGAACACAGGCGGAAAGGGAAGGGAGGGCCTGAGGAACAGCAGGGGGAATGCAAGGAAACGAAGTGCGAGGTTCTATTTATTTATTTTTATTTTTTTTAGGCAAGGTTTACTTTTTTCTCCCCGTTTTCAGCCCCACAACTAACCGCCTGCCTCCGTTCTCCATTTACATGCCATCAGTGCGTATGCAATTTAAAGCACAAATCTTACTCATAGGAATATTACCTCACTGTTGTTGCGCAAGGGCCCAGCATTTGTGTCCCATGGAAGTATTATTCAGGGTTGAATTTTGACAGCAAGCAACAACTCTGATGGCTGAGATGGAAGAATTGAGCTGTCGCCCGATGTCTGAGCATAACTGAGTGTGCTCTAATAAAACAACAGCTAGATCCTGAATTTGCATTTGAAATGCCTCAGCTGTGTTTGGAGATGTTCCAGTGGCAAAAAGCTCATGAAGATAAACTGTGACTTCCTTCTTCCTGTATTTCTTCATGGTGGAAAGCTTGAAACCCTGCAGGGAAGTAAGCCTTTTCCCCTGTTGTGGTTTGGTTGGCCAGAACAGGAGGGAAGCGCACAGAAGATTGCTCTGACTGAAATCTCAGTTTGGAGCATAACTAGGTTTCAGCAAACACTTTGGGAAGCTTAATTCCTGTGAGAAGGCCAAGCCTGAAGACAAAAGAACGTGCCGGAAGGATGCTGGAGAGAAAAGCAGGCAGCATGCATCTTCTTAAGGGACCAGGCTTCTGTCCTGTAGCTGTTCTGTAAAACTTACTGTCTTTGCACACAATACAAAAAGGAGAAGTGAAGCCAGCTCAGTGCACACAAGGCATGAGGAGCCCCTTGCTAAAGAAATCCAGCTACGTATGCCTTGTTCGTATGTACATGGGGCAGATTCTCCATACTCTGTGACAGACATGCATTACTTTCCTTCCTTGCCCCTTACCTTCTGCTGCATTGTTCTCCTCTATTGTCTGATGCGTATTCTTCCTTGCGCTGTCCTATCTCACCTCCAGCTCAGCCCCGTGTACCCTCTGTGCTAGCTCCCTGGATGTCCTGCGGGCATCTCAAGTCAGGGAGGAAGAAATTCCATCTAGGCAAAATAACCAAGCAAAGCTTTCTCCTCCTTCCTTCTGGTTGTTTTGGAGACATTACTGTAGCTTTTCAACGCTTAGAGGGGGCTTATAAGAAAGATGGAGATATTTAACCCCACCTGTAGTGACAGGCCAAGAGGCATAGGTTTTAAATGAAAGAAGCTAGATTTAGATTACCTATAAGGAATAAATTCTTTATGATAAAGATGATGAGACATTGGCACAGGGTGCCCAGAGACACTGTGGCTGCCCCATCCTTGGCAGTGTTCAAG
>JBCJKH010056443.1:6735-19522 GCA_039877255.1 Loriculus beryllinus
CCCCAGCCCAGCTCTCTCAGCCTGGCTCCAGAGCAGAGCTGCTCCAGCCCTCGCAGCAGCTCCATGGCCTCCTCTGCACTTGCTCCAGTAGCCCCACATCCCTCTTGTGCTGTCACCTCAGAGCTGGATGCAGCTAGAGAATGCTGGAGCAGAGTAACTTGCTTGCGGAACATGGGTCATGTGGTGGCAAACATTTGCCATGTCTATACCAAAAGACACGCTGCTGCTAGGGAAGCTCTGAAATACACGCCAGTGAAATCATAAGGCCCAAGTTATGGGGTTGAGAGTGCTCTTCATGGCCCTAATGCATGCTTTCTGAAAGGAAAGAAGAGAGTCTTAAAAGAACTTGCTTGAAACAAGATGATATTGTGTAATCCAAGAGCCAAATGATTTAATATGCAGTGAACCCAAAATCTCATTTAAAGAAGTGAATGTGCAGGCTTGCACTGATGTAATTAACTTATTTTTATGAGGGTTTTCTATGCACTGCTAATAAATATGAACTATTAAGAGGTTTTTAATCTGATTCCCATTTATTAAGGTTGAGTGTGAGGCTATAAATAATTCTTGCTTAAGAGGCATGAAGTGTGAGTGGGTCCTTCTCTGTTCCTAGAGGCCAGGCTTTGCTTATTTGCAATGCTGATCAGCAACCAACTCAGCAAGGCATTTAGTTAATTCATCAGACAGGGTTTCTGCCTGGTTGCAAGGAAGCTCTTCTGGAGCATCTGCACCATCATCCCTTCTGAAGCAAGGTCCTGCTTTGACTGCATGGGTTGAAATGGGTGGTTTAGGGCATAATTGGTGTTTCTGTGCTCAGTTGGAAATGTCAAACTGCTTGTGAAGGGGAAGAGAAGGCATGGAGATACTTACTGCTGATGGTTTCCAGTCTCACTTGCACTCATCTGTCCTTCCCACCCTTCCCCAGCCATCAGGTAATGTAAGTAATGCATGCGCACAGAATCCCAGACTGGTTTGGGTTGGAAGGGACCTTAAAGCTCCTCCAGCTCCAACCCCTTGCCACTGACAGGGATGCCTTCCACTAGAGCAGCTTGCTCCAAGCCCCATCCATTGGAAGAGTTGGGCATAAATGATTAGTGGGAAAGGGGAAGACATCCTCAGGGCTCTTGTGCAAGACTGAATGGGTTTAGTCCTGATTTTTCTCTCCTTTCATGGACCATTTTCTCCTACAAGCTTGGCTCCCCAAGATGTGCTTACTGGAGGAGGGACAGGGGTTGTTGCACGTTGAGTAAGAACAACATGAAAGTTATTATTGGAGTGCTCCCTGTTTCCAACTGGATATTTTCAGCTCAGGAAAGGGAAGAAATGAGCACCTCTAGCATCCCAGGGTAGCAATAGCTAGGGCAGGTAAGAAATGATTGTGCATTTCCTACTGGAAAACTTAGCTTTTCTTGAGGAGGAAATAAAAGCATGGAATTGCAGAGAGGTTTTGCATTCTCTTCACACTGGAACAGGAGCATATTTAATCCTGTGCTGTTTGCCCCTTGTGTCCCAACAGAATCGCTCTCCCAGTGTGTCTGTGTGGCCCCTTGTGCTCAGCTGCTGCAGTGGCTGGTGAGAAATGAAGTCTGAACCAGGCTCATTTGTCTAGAAAGAGGGAAATGCAGGGCCCAGGCAGCTCTCAGAGTGCTTGGGGAGATGGCAGCATCACTTCTTATCATGACTGCAGCTTTCCGAGCTTTCTGTCTCAACTGTTCACCTTCCCAATCCGCAGCAGCTCCCTTAGGAAAAGAAACCCTACATGACAAATAGTTTTGTCAAAACCCCCATTTTCCCTCAAAAGCATCCTGAGGGAAACTTATTACTAATGTGCATGCTTGGTCTTACTCCTCCCTTATTTGCACAAGTGGATTTGATTTATTTTGCCCTTTGATGTATTGTGCAGCTCCCATTGAAAGTGGCTGTGGTTGTGAGGAAGTTGTGGGAGTAACTCCTTGGTTCCAAAGATTGCATTAAGGAAGAGGGGTGACCCTCAGTCTCGGGGACAGCCTGATGGGATTAAAGCTGGCAGAAATGAGTTTGTAAGCATCAATCTAAAGTACACAATGTCATGGGCACATTACAACTCTCACAATGTCTGTGTTCATTGGTGCGTTGTGCTTTTCACACTGGTTTCCATTCTGTTATGTGGCTGATGATAACTAATTGCAGAGGGGAGTGGTGAATGCCCTGATGTGATGAGCAGAGGATGGGGGTTTTCTTCTGGGGACTGCGCTCCTCAAAGCTTGGCAGCTTCATGTGCCTTCAGAATGTGCACTGAGTGCCTTCAGTGTGGGTTTAGAGGGGGCAGATCACTGCCTCTCTACCTTGACTAGTGGGGTTTACTGGTAAGAGCGATGGTGTGGCTGGTCCAGTGGGCAACAGACTGCATGTAGACTCCTGCAGAAGGGATGCAGGGAGGAACACGGGTGTTCATCTCCCACACGGCACCTCAGCATCCAACTTGCAGCATTTGTCCTGCTTCCCACTGACAAGATAGGTGCCTACTGAATGCAGCCTCTATCCCAGGCTGACTTTGCTGCCCAGGTGATGCTAACTGAAATGAATTTGCAGCACATGCAGTGTTGTTTGCTGCTTTGTTACATAGTCTAGAGTAAGAGCAGGTCAGTACTGCATTAGTTCTGGCTTGATGTGACCTATCTGAAGCCACCAAAGTAAATTCAATTTGTGTTTATTTCTGTGCTGAAGTCTGTTCTTCGCAGGCTTGACAAGGAATTCATCTTGCCTTGTTTTTACTCTTGAAAGGAAGAACAGTGGAAGTACTTAATCCTGGAAAGAGTTTGTGCTGGCTTTCAAATGCTCCTTGTCTGATGTTTCTGAACAGCTTTGGCCTGGTGATGCTCTGCTAATCCATCTGATCGTAATTCTTACAAAGTCATTTGCAATCACTGCTCCCCTGCCTCCGATTCCCAGGAAAGGTTTCTGTGGCTGAGACAGTGCTGTAAATACTGCAGGTTTTAGCTGCGTTTTTTTGCTCCTCGCATAATTCATGGACTTCAGTAATGTGCCATCCCCCATGAAAGGGCATTTATAGAATTCACTCTCTAGTGCGTGATCTGCGACCTGCTGTAGTCAGCAAATGTCTTTTTGTTGACCCTATCTGGCTTTGGATCAGGCGATAGGGAGCCTTTAGAGGGAAAGCTATCTGTTCCTTTCTAATGGCTATATCATATGGCATGGATTTTTCCTGGTTAGAAAAGGATATAAAAGCTGTGATGCTAGAAACCATAATACTTTGTTAATTGGATTGCATTAAAGCACGTTAATCAAACTGAAAGGGAACATTAAGTGGATTTTCACGTCTGCTAAAGAAGCACTCAGAGCCTTCTGCAAAGGCAAGGACCTGTTTGGTGATGCTTGGGGACACAGGATTCAAACCAGCAATGCCTTGCAAGTTGCTTTGTGTCTTTGTGCATGTGGAATTACTGGTGAGATGCAGGATCCTCCCCTCGTAATCCCAAACCTTGCTGTGTGTTGGCCCAGCAGCCTCCAGAGACTGGAGTTCATCAAACCAGTTGAGGATTCAGATTGGTTGGGCTCCTTAAACATGAGATGCAAAAAAAAATCTTAATTTAAAGAAAAATCCTGGAGCCTGCCCATCAGCTTTCCTGGCTTTAGAAGCGTTTTTTCCTGGGTCTCTCCTTGGATGGATGGCTTTTTCTTTCTCCACAGGAAAATGCACCAGGCAGAAACAGCGAAGCCAAGCCTGTGAACACATGGGCATCCTCACACATGCCAGCATCGCAGGTTTATGAAATGGGGCTCGTAGGTTTGAAGTCCACTTTTATGTAGAACTAAAGATGTCAAATGACCTATGGGTTCTAGGATGAAGGACCACAGATGAGATGATAAAGGTGTTGCTTTGCCTATTAGGCTTCTCTTTTGGACGTCTTTCTGTCCTTGGCTGCACAGTTGTCACCAGCTGCTTGAGCACAGCAGTGTTTGTTTGCTGGGTTGGCTATCAGTGAGCTATTTGCTATTTCAGTGGCAGGTTCTCATTATGCAAAAGAAGAAACAGCTAAGGCAAGTGTTTAAAACTATTTGAGATTTGGACTGTCTCACTAGAAAACATTGCTTGGGTCATTGTTCGGGTGCAGCTTTGCCGCTGTGACTTTGGCACATGCTCAGAAATCCTTCCTGATTGCTAAACCTGGTGTAAGCTAAACCTTGTGTAGGCCTTGACATGCTATGGGATGTCCTGCTCCCCAGCACATGGAGTGAGTGCATCCCTCAGAGCCACAGCAAAGGGATTGAGCTGCAGCTTGATTTCCCTCAGTGGAACCACCCCCCAGGTAAACAGCCATTAATCATCCACCCAAATGAACTGGTCTTCAATTGAAAGTGGTTAAATTCCTGCCTGTAATTGTGATTTGCATTGCTGAGCAGCACCAAGGCTTTAACCAATCAATGTTCCATTTTCTTGTTCTGTTTCCATGTGCTGGTTGTTGCCCCGAAGGGAGGTTGGGTCTGATTGTTCGGTACCTCTTGCTACCCTGGGACCCCTCGTGTTACCTTGGCAGCTAATTGCTAGGGTTTATTTTTGGTTCACAGTTTGCCTTGAGTTGTAGCTGGGTTGAAAGAAGCATTCTAGGAAGTAATGTATTGGAATGTGGTGATAATTGACTAAAGGAGCTCAAAGGTAGGTGATATGTAGGAAAACTAGCAAGTTTCTCGGCACGTTTTTGCTTGCATTCAGCATTGACAGGGAAATTAAATACCCACAGTTCTGGTCAGACCTGGTGAGATCTGGTCACCCCATCCTTCAAGACGAGCAAGCAATTTCCATCTTCTCACATCTTATTTTTATTCATAAGCTGACAGGAGAGCAAAAGCTGTCATCTCCTGCCTCTTCTTGTTCTGCTTCTCAGCTCTGAATGATCCGGTCATTAGCAGGCCTACCTGAGTGAAGAACTGATGAAAATACCATCATTTCTCAGCAGACTGTGCCTAGGCTGGCCTCATTCCACCCCATCCAGGAGGAGCTGAAGGGTGACGAGAGCATCATTCCCGTAACTTTGGTCCTGGTGCAGAGGTGTTCCCTCTCCAGGTTTCCTGCAGCCCCTTTAGGCACTGGAGCTGCTCTAAGGTCTCCCCTTAAGGAGCCTTCTCTTCTCCAGGTTGACACAGCCCAGCTCTCTCAGCCGGGCTCCAGAGCAGAGCTACTCCAGCCCTCAGAGCATCTTCATGGCCCTCCTCAGGGCTTTCTCAAGCAGGTCCAACTCACAATTTCTAATTCACGAGGGTATTTGTTTCTACCATGAAATTGGAATGAAAGATGAGCTATCTTGTTAGTCTTGTGTAAAACCAACACACAAACATTAATTCCCCAAATGTAGCCATGAAACATGTAATCCTGGACAACAGAAGAGTGCCATACCACTGAATGTAGCTCCAGAATCTTTCACAAAGTCTTCCACAATAATGGACAAACTGGCGAAATTAGGCTGTCGGACTAGTTCATACACAGAGGGCTGGAAAAGAATGAAAGTAAGACTGGCTTGGTTTTTACAGGAAAAAACAAGCAAAATCAACATATACATCCCCCCACAATTCTCTCAGCTGCATACAGGTAATCAGAGAGCAGTGAAGCATAATCAGCTTCTATGGACTTTCTACAGGGGACAAACTGAAAACTCTTAAGTGAAAGAAACAAAGAGCAAGAACGACACCAAGGAACTCTTGCACATCAAGCAGACACTGAGCAGTGTGCATGGAATTAACCTGATGAAAGTCCAGACCTCTTTGGGTGTTGGCCACAAACATTTGGACACAAATGCTGTGTCACTTGCAAACAACAGTACTCTGCTTTGGAATTAACACGGGATACAGCTTAAATTATGAGAGAAAAACTGGAATCCTAAATTCAGTTTCTATCTGCACTGGTGGACACTGGTTTTCTTACAGTTTCCATAGCCAGAGTACCCCGGAAGTTGTACTAGAGAGGTCTGTATCACTCTGGAACACAGGTACAATTCCCATGTAAATGGCCTGTGAAGTCAGACATAGGACTATACATTAAATAAATCAACAGTATCTACTTTAATCACAAGCCAGTCTGTATTAATAGCTTTTTCCCCTACAACTTCCTCTGCATTTTAAAATGAAAGAGCACTTTGAGAAACAAATACTGAGCCCCAGCAACCATGAAACCTAAAAGCAATTATTAAAAGCCCTCAACAATGAATGCAGAGAGCTGCAGCAGCCACTTCCAGCTTTTTATTGCTTCAGTTTCAAGCATCCAAGATTGTTTACTGAACAACCAGAATGAAAACATACTCCACATGACAGGAGAGACAATCCCTTCATGCACTCAGTGCTGGGCCCCCTTCCAATAACAACTTCCTATCTCTTCCATATAAATCAAGGGTACCACACTGATGATTTATATTATGAGAAATATCAGCTCCATCACCTGAAATCACAGGCTCACATGCAGCAAAAGCCCAGTGAAAGCTCAACCTACCCCTGTCAGGCTGTATCCTTGAAACACCCATGATTTATCCTCATTGGTGGCACAACACAAGGCTGCGACTCCATGTCCAACTGCACAGATGGGCTCTGTGAGAGAAAAAGCAAAGCATATTTGAGCAGCATCTTCAAACAGACAAAACACAGATGAGGGTTAAGGAGATTCCTCATGCTACAGCATGTTCCCTTCCTGCAGTAAGATTATACCACACAGTTCACACTCTCTCAAACCACAAGGTTTCTCCTACACACCACAGAATAGCCCCAATCTTGCAAAGATTTACTAGCTGTTAACTCCAAGCCTAGAGACAGCACCAGTCAAAGAGAAGAACACGTGCACAAATGGTAAATGAGAGGCAAACACAAGTCTTGATTAACTACAGCCTCAATGATGATCCTGGTACATTCCACATTTGGCTCAACCTTGAATCACACTGGCTCGAAGAGCACCACTTCTGTGTCAGAGGCAGAAAATCCTCTACTGATATATTAGTGTGAGGTGTCCCTGCCCATGGCCAGGGGGGTTGGAACTGGATGATCTTAAGGTCCTTTCCAACCCTAACTATTCTATGACTCTATGAGCATTAAAAAGCTACAGGTATTTTTTTATACGCATTTTACATAAAAAGGCTACTTCTAAAGACAAGATATATAACTCTAAACCAGCCCTTTCAGCTATAAACACTCTTCAGCTATGAAAAGATTTTTAACTCACTGGAAGGTAACAGTCTTGCATTAACAGCACAGCACTACTATTTTTTTTCACAAAACACCTAATGATGTTACCTACTGTTCTCAGTACTGAAGTGCTGCAGTATCTTTGCCAGGTACCCACTGTTTGCAAGGTCAGTCATAGCCCCAGGACAGTTTGGAATCAGCAATGCATGGTACCTAGCACCTGGTGAGGAGAAAAGGATAAACTCATTGTGATAAAAGTAACAACCAAAAGAGCCTGACTATAAACCTATTTCAGATTTGACAAAATTAAGACAATATCACACAAACCAGTCAACACCTGTGCTGAGCTTAATGATCTATGTGGAAAAAAAAGGTCTTTTTTAGGACAAAGGACCTAGGAATGGATGGGGCTTGGAGCAATCTGCTCTAGTGGAAGGTGTCCCTGCCAGTGGCAGGGGTTGGAAATAGATGAGCTTTAAGGTTATATCCCTTCTGGCACAAACCAGTCTGGGATTCTGTGACTTTTTAATGAGATATTCTTACCTAAGCAAAACCTAAAACCACTATGTTTGCTAGGTTCTGTTTTAGCAAAATACTTATTTTAAACAAATATTTAAATAACAATATATATCATGTGTATATATATATACACACGTGAGAATACATATGTTGCGCCTACATAAAAAATATATTTTATGTATATATACAATATGTATGTTTTATATGTAAAAAAATATGAATATTTATCAACCTAAGATACGAGAAAACAGCAACTGCAGTTGCTAGGACTTCCTCTTACATAAAAATATAACTGTATTCGCTATGGCTTCCTCTAACAATACAAGTTTCATGCCTTTTCTGTGGTGTTCTTCCCAACACTAGGAAGCACTTGTTTCCTTGATAGATGCAGATGATACCCAGGCGAGCAGTGAAGCTCTTACCATCAATGGACTCCAGCTTGGCAGGGCTGGCATAGGATTTCATACGGAAGTCCTGGACCCAGCGCATGTTGCTCTCATTCACATCCACAAAATCGATTGGCTTTCCCTAGGGAAAACATGGTTCAGAGGCTTGAAACTGGATGAGCTTTAAGGTCACTCCAAACCCAAACCAGTCTGGGATTCAATCTATAGCAGAACTATACAGGAAGCACTCATTCGCTTCAATATTAAGAAAACAGAACTAAAAAGAGCCCAGTAACCTATAAAGCCAATAAAACACTCCTCAAAAAGATTTAGCATAATTCTCTTGTCTACTGGAGTATCAACTGGCTTCAGGATGAAACCACAGGAACAGCTCATTTTTACTTACCCCAGGAGTGGCAACTTGCAGATTAAAAGCAGAACTCGTCAGTGTAAAGCAGTGAAGGAAGGACTGCGCTGAAACACCTGAAAAACAGAGTCCAACGACTTCAGAACACAACAGTCACACTTCAGTCCCTGCCACAGAAAGGTAATTTCGTCTAGCAAAGTACATCAGCCTGGTTTCCTGCTCATCTTCTAAGCTCTCAGTAAATTCAGGAGGTTATTTTAAGGTATCAGAAATTAAGAGCCCTCATTACAGGCAAGCTGTGTGTTGAGAAACACATGAAGAAGGTATTCTGGGTGTCCAGAAGGAAGGGAGGGGATTTGACTTCACTCCGGGTCCATACACATGGAAGCACAGCTTAGCAGCCCCTGTGTCAGCAGCAGGTTCAGAGGGGAAGTGCGGGAGGTACTGAGCGGCACACCTGTGCAGGGCAGCACACGTGCAGATGTGCACTGCAGGTGAGCACATGTGGAGGGCAAACATCTGTGCACAACACAGCTGCACAAGCAGTGCAGGGCACCACGAAGCACTGATCTGCATTGATGAGATCCCCCCTCCAGCACAAGCTGGCCCAGCTCCCACAGCCTCTTCTCACCAGGTGGATGCTCCAGACCCCTCAGCATCCTCGTGGCCTCCCCTGGACCTTCTCCTTTCCTTTCTTGTAGTACTGAGGAGCCCAGCACTGGACACAGTGCTCCAGACGTGGCCTCAGCACGGCCGACCAGAGGGGGAGCATCACACCCTCGACTGCTCCCCGTGCACCCAGGATACTCTTGTCCCTCCTGGTATCAACGGCACGCCACCATCATCCGCCACCATTCCCAGCCCCTTCCCAATGAACTGCTCTCAGCAGGGCACCCACACAGGACGAGGCAAAGGCCCCGCTCGCAGTGCACCGGCCACATAAGCCTGAGGCGGGGAAGACGGGATGGACACAGGGGACCCGCGGGCCGAAGGACCGCGCACCGCTGCCGCGCCGAATCGAAGAACGGGACCCGGCGAACCGGGGGCTCCCCCTCGCCGCGACAGAGTCTCACCCGCGGCCGCGGCGCTGGCGACGATGAGGCAGCTCGGCTTGCCCTGCCGGTCCGACATGGCGGCGGCCGGCCGCGCGGGGGGTGGTGGTGGCGCCCGTCTCCTCATGGGGTCGCGCATGCGCAAGGCGGTGGAGTCTGAGGGAAGGGAGCGAATGGGGTGGTGGGGCCGCGGGGACTTTAAACCCCTCTGGCCCATCGGGGCGGATCATGGTGGGCAGCTGGCGCCGCATCCCGCCCCACTGCGAGCCCCGGGGGGGTTATAGCTGTATTGGTAGGTTTTACCTCATTAAATAGGGTGGAAACAGTAAGGACTTGTTGTAAGGACCGTCCGCCTCGGGGGGAATGGATGACATCGTGGTGAAGATTGGTAATGAAAAGGTGTTCACGTCAGGATGCTCCATCCCTGGCAGTGCTCAGTGCTCAGGTTGGACACAGGGGCTTGGAGCAAGCTGCTCCAGTAAAAGGTATCCCTGCCTGGAGCTGGATGAGCTTTAAGGTCCCTTCCAACCCAAACCATTCCATGGTTCCATGATGATCCTATAAAGTGTCTGCTGGGTTTCAATGCCCACATCCAGCTGTGGCGCTGGGCTCCAGACCTCATGCTCTAAACTACACAAAGTCCTTCCCCAGCCAACCCGATTACAACAACATCTTTGCCCAAAGCCCAAACCACCACAATTTATTCCAATGGTGCTGTGTTCCTGACACATGGAATAAGGAGGAGCAAAACCCCCTTGAGACCCCCTGCACCCAGCTCTGGGGAACAGCACAAGAGGGATGTGGAGCTGTTGGATGAGGCCAGAGGAGGCCATGGAGCTGCTGCAAGGGCTGGAGCAGCTCTGCTCTGGAGCCAGGCTGAGAGAGCTGGGCTGGTGTCTCCTCCTTCAGCACCACCACCTTCCCTGGCAATGGATGGAGCCTCCTTCCCTCAACTTCACCTACAAGGAGAGGACATTGAGATGTCCTGGTCCCATCGTTGTCCCCACTCCTGCCTCCCAACAGGACTGCACTGATTTCATGCTGCTCCAAGCATGGATAGCTGGGAAAATGCAGGGAAATTGTATTTGGGGGCATCATCCTGCTGATGGAGGGGATTCATTCCAGGGCCACAGAGCTGTTTCCTTTAGCAAGATGCTTGCACATGTGGTGGATGTGTCTTTCCACGTGAGCCTTGGGGAAGCTCTGAATAGGAGCCATTGGATGCACAGTCTTCATGGTCCCTGTATTTGTATCTCCTGAAGGTTGGGCACCCTTCCCCTTCCCCTTGCATGTCCCACTGCCCACGTGCACCCCTTCCATGTGTCCTTATTCCTGCAGGCTGCTTTGCCCAGCCCAGAGATCCTGGGGATGTCCCTGGGATCCGTGGTGTTGATGGATACAGCCGCGTGCTGGGGCAGCATTCCTCATGGCCAGGGTTTGATGCCAAGGGAAAAGCAGTGATCTTGGAGGGAGTTTACTAAATCCAAATGCATCATGCCTGAAGGATGCTGGTGCCAGAGGGCAGCCGGTGCTGTTGCCACGGATGAGGGTTACAGAACTCCTTGGGAAAGTCTTGGAAGTCCTGCTTTCCTTCCTCACTGGGTGGTACGGGATAGGCTCAGGGCTTAGATCTAAGGGTTCTTCCCTTAGTAAGTTCTTCCCTGCCCAGGGCAGGGGGTTGGAACTGGATGAGCTTTTAAGCTCCCTTCCAACCCAACCCAATCCATGATTCTAGGAGAAGTGGAGCTCCCTCCCTCCCAGCGAGCTCTCCACCACCGTGGCAAACCAAGTTAGTCTGTAAATGCCTTGGTAATGCTCAGAACTCGTCATCTTTTGATGAAAACACCTGGAGGAGAACCAAGCTCCACACTGGAATAACTGGTACGGACCAGAGGGAAACAGCAAGCAGGGCAAGAAGGACTTGTATCAGTCCTGAAGCATCTCAGCAGGCTGTGACTAACCCGTATGTATTTAAACTCTGCTTTTCTGTTTATCAGTCACTTCTGTCAGGATGCCAAGGCTGCTCCTTCCCTCTTCCAAGAGGCTTTTGCAATTCCCAGCTCTTGCCTCTCTTTTACCCATGTCCTGGACAAGTATGCAGCACTTACCCTCCTCAAAACATGCTCTTGTTCTGCCCAACTCCTGACCTCCACCAGAGGTGTAAGGGCTGGGTACCACTGAGCATCCTTGCTCCCGGTGTTTCTCCCGTAGCTCCTGGCTCACGCTGCGGTGGGCAGGGAATGAAGGTGTGGGTGCTCCCACCAACACACGGAGTGGGAATGGAGCTGGTGGCGGATGATGACCAGGGATCATGGAATCACAGAGTGGTTTGGGTTGGAAGCGGCCTTAAAGCTCCTCCGGTTCCAAACACCTTTCACTAGATCAGGTTGCTCTATGCCCCATATCCAATCTGCCAGGAAAGGTGGCACCACAGCCAGGTCTGAGCTGCATTCCTGAAGGAACCTTGTGGCCAGGTCCTTGGGAAGCAGTGGCAAGAGCCTTGTTTTGCTGTGAGTGGCAGCACAAA
This sequence comes from Loriculus beryllinus, assembly GCA_039877255.1. NCBI lineage: Eukaryota > Metazoa > Chordata > Aves > Psittaciformes > Psittacidae > Loriculus > Loriculus beryllinus. Next base: position 18,751 of record JBCJKH010056443.1, read on the forward strand.
GTGTTCCCAGTGCCTTGTAGGTCACGTTCCGTGTCTGGGACATGCATGGTCCATCTAAGGGCACGGGCAGGGAAAATAGCTCAATTCCAAGTCAGCCTGCAAGGAAGCAGCCAAGAGGAAAAAGCTGAGTTGTGTATTTCCATCAAGCATAACCGGGATGCAGCTACATCCATGGCAATGCCTGGGGTGTTCAGCTTATATGGACCCAGCTGCCCAGAAGATTCCTTATCTGCTTCTGTTGAGCTGATAAATAGACATAGAGAGGAGGAAAAGAGCTGGATCCTTTAGATAACTGCTTTCCTCCGCAGCTTTAGGACATCATCTGTGTGCTAAAACAGTGCTGGTGACTCAGCTCCCAGCGGGACGCTGGGATTAACTGGTCGTGTCACTCAAGCCCACCCTTTGCCATGTGGGAATCGCAGTGGGATGGAGCGAGAGGATCTCGTTCTGCAGGGGAGGAGGTATCAGGGTGCTTGTTGTGAAGTCGTGCCATGGATAGTGGCAACAGCGATGGCCACCCACGCCATGAGGTGACCTGAGCTCTGCTCAGTCCTTCCCTCTGCCCAGAGCATGGAGCAAAATAAGGTTGGAAACAGGCAGGAACAAGAGCTGAAGATGTGAGAGCCCGGATCACAGAGGTGTTCTGCTGCCTGGAGCCTGACGTTGGGTTGAGTAACCCAAGGCTGAGACACAGCAGGGACGTGGAGCTGTTGGAGCGAGGGCAGAGGAGGCCATGGAGATGCTGCGAGGGCTGGAGCAGCTCTGCTCTGGA
>JBCJKH010056443.1:26752-38847 GCA_039877255.1 Loriculus beryllinus
AGAGCTCGTCTAGCCACCAGCGATGCTAAAAATGACCATGTTCAACACTAAAGCGGTGTGTTTTTAATTAAAATTGATTTTGGACTAAGTCCCTAACTAGTGTTTCTAATGGCTGCCATTCCTTTTCCTGATTGCAGAAACTCGGAGTTAAAGAATAAAGGACAAAGAGGGAGCGAGCAATGGGCTGTTGGGAAAAGGGAAAGGGGGGGGAAGGAATGAAGCCGAGCTAAGCAGAGCAGCAGCTGCCTTGGATTTCAAGTGTCAGAGCCTAATCGGGATAGAAAAGCTCTGCTTTTGTAACCCAGCCACTCAGGCTGCCCTTCCTCAAGCTTTGCCATCACTTAATGTGCCAGGGTTTCGGCGAGCGGAAGAGATGGGTTTAAGTGCGCAAGCTGGAGGAGCAAAACCACCCATCTCACGTTACAGGGTTGGTTCTCTTCTTCTTAATTCCTTTTTGGCAGAGTCTTTATCAGGATTCTTTTAATTATCAGCCCTTGGTTAATCCTGTGAATACATTGAAGTTAATTTGTGGGTTATTACGTGCTTTAGCCTGCGGGAACCAAAGCTCCGTTGTAATTTGTTAATGGAAGTTGGGATTTCTCTAAGCTGCCCCGGGGGGGTCAGGGCCTCACTCCCAGGTAATTTGGACTTGGATTCGGCACCTTTGTCATGAAATGCAGGTCTGGGCCTCTTCAAATAAATAAAGAGGAGGGTTTCTGACCCTCGCAGGTGCGGAGGAGCCAGCTCCATCACCTTATGGTGCAAGGAGAGCTTTGTGGGTACCACTGGTCGGTGCCGGTGTTTGTTTGTAGATGTTACTCATCCAAATGAAGCAGAAACCCAGGAATTTCACAAGTGTGGGCAAACGTACCTCAATGTCAACCCTTGTTCCTTGGCCTATCCAGGGTTTTCTGGGCTAAAAGCAGGGAAATCCCTAACCTCTAGGTTGGGGCTTGTTTCATTTTGCCGTTTTCCTCCATTAGGTGAAGCCAGGTTTAAATGGGAGGCTGGTCATTAAGTGCCACTGGTTTGTGTCCATCAATTCCCAGCTTGACGGTGGGGATTCCTCTGCAGTTCACTGCCACTGCAGGTATTTGGCTGGTTGCTAGAACATGGAGAAACCCAACCAGAGGCTGCTGCTGAATGTCTGCATGCTCCTGGGCTCAAGCATCCCTGTGGCCGTGCTCCGGAAATCTTCAGCCACTAACTCACTATTAGGAAAGTTCCCTAAAGAATCAAGGCACGCTGTTGTTTCCAGCACAGTGGAAATGCAGCACAGCCTTCACCCAGCTGATTGTTAGCCTGAAACCCCTCATGGCTGTAGTTTACCAGTAATCGGTGCCATTGGGCAACCGTCCATCTTAGCTCGTCCCTAAAGTGATGCCAGCAGCATCTTATTGTCCCCAGAGCAGTGTCTGCTCTTCCAGCTGCTGAACAGGGGCTGGGGATGAGATGGAACAGATAAACCCTCCTGGGGGAAGGGAGGGGATCAATGGCTGGGTTGTTGCCTTAACCACTACAAAGTGGATTGTTCCAGATTTCATGGAATCACAGAATGGTTTGGGTTGGAAGGGACCTTCGAAGCACCTCCAGTCCAGCAATGACAACCCCAACGAGATCGGGTTGCGTGTTTCAACTCGCTTCTAATTCCCAGTTCCTTTTGCACAAACCCCTCTGCCTGGGTGGAAAGAGTTAAATGTTGAGCTTGAATAGAGGGAGAAGGGGGGAAATTCGCCATAGTGCAAGCTCGGATAAAGCAGAGAAGATGCAGATGGGTCGGTCTTGCAGGAGGCATTCTGGAGCCAGGCCAGCTGCATTTTCCACATGCCGTAGGAGTTAGTCTTCGGACAGATGGGACTCTGGGGTCACCCAAGAAAACTCCAGTGAAAAGGTTACCTTGTAGGAGCATTCGACACACTTCTGGCTGGAGTGCAGGGGTCAGCACCACTCTACTGTACAGCCACTGTGCTAGAGAAAACAAACAGCCCCCAGCCTGCACAGTGTCAGGGGCTGTGGGAAGCGGCTTAGAAATAATAATTAAAGGCCCCTGGAAGGTTTTCCTGGATATAGAACAGGCTGGAAAGGGGCAGAGTTTCTCTCTGCCTCCTCTTAAGGGGGGTTGTGATGCTCCCTGTGTTCTTGCTCTTCACAAAGTGGTGCAAGAGGGCTCAGTTTCTCTCTTAGCATGGGGGAAATAGGCTGTGTGCTTGTGTTGCTGCTGCCTCCTCCTTTCTGAGCTTAGACCTCGAGCCATGAGCCAGTGTGGAGGCTTCAGCCCCGCTGCTGCTGCTTCAGCCCTGGCTGGGCTGTTCCCAGTGGAGAGGCTGGGAGTTGTGAAAGTGGCATTCAGGATCCCAGATCCCGGATTCAGGCATCGGCACCCAGTGCCACCGCTTGGGAAAGGCAAACAGATGTTTCCTCATTTAGCTCAGCAGAGCTTGTCAGGCATCCCAAGAGGGGGATTGCAATGGGCTCAGGACAGGCCAGGCTCTGTCTGCTGCAGGCACTGAAAACGAGATGAAGAGCTTTATTTTCATTGCCCCCCCCCACCATGTTGTGGCTTTGGCATCTGTAGTTATTTACTCATTGTGGTTTTAGGTGGAATGAATCATCTTTTTAGGGCAGGCAGCAGAAAATCCCTCTCCATCTCCACACCGCCCCTTCCATGCTTTGGGTTGTATTCGTTTTGTCAGCATCTTTTAAGCTACTGTTTCAGGCAGAGTCAATGTGTACAATACCAGCGTGCTCGTAGCAATATGTGAGGTTTATTCTCTTCCATTTGCTGGTCTGGGAGCACTTCATAGATGCTCTTTGTGATCCACCTGACGCAGGAGGATTCACTGCTATCCTCATTTTCCAGCTGGGGAAACTGAGGCAGGTTGCAGGCACTGGTGCTTTGCTCTCAGGCTGGCAGCAAGGTGACATAAAGATGCAGATATTGCATTCTGCTTCTGTTGAGGCAAAACACCTTTGGGTATCGACAGAACCTCGGCTGCACCCGGATCTCCTGCTCCAAACCTCATTAAAGGCAGTCGAAAGAAAACTCTCATCATCTGGAGGCATTGGTCTCAGGCCTCAAGTTATGAGGTTAAAAAACAGCAAGCCTCTCATTTCCCTAACCTTTGTGCTGCTTAATTTTGCTCTGGATTAATAGGTTGTTCTGGTCTATTACCAGCAGGGCTCGTTCAGCTCTTGCCTCATTTTCCTTGGAATAATAAGACCAAAAAATTATGCCTGGGCAGAAGAGAGGGGGGCAAAGAAAAGGAGCTGAGATTTCACGTGCTCCTATAACAGAGCACAGAGCAGCACGGCTCTTCCCAAGCAGGACCGGGAGGGATGTTTGGTGTTTATTTGGGTTGGGAAAAACACACACACCCCCCCCCCTCATCCCAGCATCAGGAAACACAAAGAGAGATTTGCCTCTTCCCTTTTGTTGCGGGGCCGGCAATGCGGAGCTCCAGACCCTCCTTTCCCGGCACTGGTTTTCTTAGGCTTGGAGAGGGGGGGAATGTGGAGGGTTCCGGGGGCTCTTTGTGAAAGGCGAGCTGTCGCCTTCCTTTCCCCAATGAATTCCCCCTCGCCTTAGGGCCCATAACCCAGCGGGCAGGGTCATGGCTGGTTTAGATGGTGCTCTCTGCGAAGCAGCGCGGCGATGTCTGTGTTTCCAGAGAAGAATGTGTGTTAAAAGGACTAATGGTCCCACTGTCCATCAGGCCGGGCAGCCCTCGAGGTCATCTGGCGGTCAAAACCAAATCATTCCAGCCTGTTCCCGATGCTGATGGCTGCCCGCATGGAGTTCACTGCCTCGCGTCGCTTTGGTACCCCGCGACAGCGAGCGGGCTTGGCTTTAATTAGCGGCTTTTAGGAGGACATGGGGAGAGCGATGTGTTCTCCTTAGCAACTGTATTTGCATAGAGGCTTGTCGGTGAGGCTGTGAGGCTCGGAAGCACACGCAGGGTTCATCTTGGCTTTCCAAAGAAAGAAAGAAAACGAAATCTCCCCGGCCTCCACGCTGATGAATAGACAGTGGGATGGATTGGGATGGATTCTGACCTCAGGGCCAGCGCCAGGGCGGGGGGGAGTTTGGGAAGGCTTGCGTTTGGGAGGGGAATGCTTGTTGCAAGGGGAGTATTTCTATGGGTAAAGAGACTTTTGTGTTTACAAAACACAAGCAAAAATGCCGTGTTGTCTGATGGGGAGGGAGATGGATCCGGGTGCTGCTCGGCTTGTGATTGGGATGGAAGCAATCCTGCTTTCTGGCTCGGTGCTGCTGCTGGTGTGGGGTTCTCTGTGTGGCTTTCATTGCCCTCTGCTGACAATGTGGAAAGGACCTCCGGTGGAGGCAGGTGATGGAGCCAGAGCCAGGGGTGGAGATGCTGAAGCCATCCCAGTGTCTGCGGCCAGGTTTGGCACACGGCAGCAATCCCTGCCTCCATCCACGCTCCCGCAGCCAGGCTCTTCCGGACATTGAACATCCTGGCTCTGCTTCCAAAGGTTTATGTTTTAAAATGATCCCTAATAAAGTGCAGTTTAAATGAGCAAAACGGCAGCGGGACCCAGCTCGGCTTCTCCCCACTTCAGTTTCAAGTTCTCAGGCTAAATTATGTTCCCCTGGACAGAGAAGAGAGTTGGACCTGAGGGGCTCGTTGTGCTTCCTCCACTACTTCATCAAAACCAGACATAGCACATCTCTGGGATACCTCCCACCACAGGCCAGCCTGGATAGACCCAGTACTTCAGACTGGATGAAGGAAAGGCCCATTCCCACCAGGATGTGCAGAATCGGGTCCATCCTGGCTCTGGCCAGTGGGAAAGGTGTTAACTGGAAGAACTGGAAGATGCCTCCAAATGATAAGGCTCAAGTTCTGACAGTGTCTTTTCCAAACACCTCGTCAGATTTTCCTCTTAGGGGTCAAATCCTCCTTTTCCTGCTCAGTTCTGAACCAAACCATTCTTTCTCTCCGTTATTCAATATTTCCTTCAAGAAACCCCCCCTCCTGCCTCTCCACCTTATCTTTATGGCATTGCTGCTTTATTCTTTACATTATTTCTCAGATAAGACCGCGTGCCAGAGGTTGGGAGCATTTTCCATCCTTTAGCCAGGTCTTTTGAAGTCAGTTAATTACACAGGGCCACCCTTTGGCAGCAGAGGCACTGGGTAAACTGAGAGTTCATCACTGGATGCAATTGATTCTTTACAATTTATGCTTAATTACAGAACAGATTAGAATATAGCACAACCTCTTCTTGTAAAAGGCTTTGCATTAGTTATGATTAAAATTGAACAAGTGACTACCCTGGAATTACACAGAAGAAAGTCCCAGAGTGATAATAGTAATGCTTGGTCTCCTCTAGTGCCTTATGTTTATTCCCATGGTACCTTATGGACTTTTCAGATGTCCTTCCAAAGCACTATGGAAATGAAAATTGTCCATAAAACTCTGGGAATTTGGTCATTCCTGTGCCCCCATTTTCCATGCCATGTGCAGAATCCAAAGCCAGAAGGAGGTCCCCAGCTCTGCTCCAGGTTATGACGAGCTGGAATGTCAGACTGGCATCCATCAATGTGGCCACGGTTCCCTGCTCTTCTACTAGTGCAGTTTTAACCGTGAGATATTCCCTGCTTCCTATTCCACTTTGTAAGTGAGCTGTAATGGTTGTGTCCCCCTTTGTACCTTTAATGTCATCCTTCTCTCATCTTATGGTACCTCAAAACAGGCCACTGGAAGTGGACATGGACTGGAAAGGGAGCGTTGTCTTAATACTCAGGGTTTTTGTGCTCCATGGACCTGAGAAGTGTTGGTTTTCAACTTCCTCTTCATCCATGGCTGCCAGACCATTGCTTAAACAATGGCCAAGCTCCTTAGAGAGCCTTGTAACTTCATGGGTCAGGACTCTGAAGGTGGTGAGAGCCAAGCGTGCTCACACAGGTGGAAAAATGCCCATGTTTAGTGCACAAGATTCTTCACCAGCACCAGGTGAGATCTGGTGGTGAGGATGGAGCTTTCTTCAACAGTGCAGCCTTTTGGGCATCGCCTGATGTAGGATAGATCACAAAGAGTGCTGTGGTGGTGTCACCATTTTAACTTGATCCATAGCTAGCCAGGGAGACCCTTCCTGTGGTATCTGGATTTAAGGTATCTGGATTTAAGGTATCTGGATTTAAGGGTGCTTTGCAGCTTGTGTTCAAAATGCATTCTTCCATCTCTGTTCCCTGCAAGCACCGGAATGTCCTGTTTAAGCCCATCCTGATCTTCTGCTCTTGATATTTCAAACTACGTGGACTATCAGATAGGGAAACCGTTGCTGTCTGTTCAAGGTTGTCTCCAAGAGTCCCAGTGTTTGACGGAAACCATGCTATTTGGGAAAGGGCACAGAAATGTTGGGCAACTTCATCAGTTGTTCACCAAAACACTGTTGAGTATGTTCGGACCCTACTGTTAAAGACACAATGAAAGATATGAAGCTTATGGGCTCCATCACAGTGAGCTGTGTTGTGCTGCAAGCAGATAACATTTTCTAGTGGCTTGAAATGAGATTAAGAGTGAAGATTTCTGGTTTCTGTTTGAACTCTGCTAGTGAGCTCGAAAGGAGTGGGACGTGTTTTGCTCATTGATTACACTGCATGACAATGTCCAACATTCCCTTCCTACTCTTCCTTTTCCCAGGAGTAACTTGTTAACATTCCAGCCGTGTTTGGATGTGCTCTGGCAGGAGCTGCTAAATGTAAGGACAAATCCCCAAGTCCAGAGCCTCTGCTGTGGAAAACTGGCTTGTCTTTGAAGACTCACCCAACTTTTCCTGGCCCCTCCTCTAAAAAGACAAGTCTATTTGTTATATTTCCACAGTCTCGTTGGATCAGACTTGTGAAGAGACTCAACTTCGAGTCCTCTCATGAATACCTCGTCTCCCCTCCTCACCCATCAGCCCCTGTTTTGCTTTACTTGATCTGCTTGATCCACTCCGCTCATCCCTTTCAGTTCAGGCTTAGGAGCAGTCATCAGAGCAATTGGTTCTTGGTCTCAGCTGAGTAATTTTGAGCAAATGACTTTGCCTCACTTTCTCTCTGTGAAAGAGGATTAATGCCATTAAGCCTTCTCATATAAAGAACCTCGAAACCTCTGCATAAAAGCCCCATCCAAGAGCAAACGCTGTGTAATCCCTGGGTTGCTGCTTTGGCTGCTCGAACAGATCTGCAGTGGGAAGCCGTTTTTCTCACAGCCATCAACCTGTCATTCTTTGCCCATTTGGCAAATCCTGGAAGTTGTCCTGCTCCAGAGAAACACAACTGGATTTGCTTAAAAACATTGCCTCTTGCCACCCATTCCAGGATGGGAAGATGTAATGAGCTTCCAGCGACTCTTCAATCTTGCCCTCCCTTGTCAGCCGCAGGTTCCCCTAATTAAAACAATGAGTGAAGTTGCTTTGCAGATAGTGGAGGTGGCTCTGTTATTCTTCCTTTAACACTTGTTCTGCTCATCACACGCTGGTTATTATACGTGTGGTATATCTTTCCCCTCTGTCAGTCCATTTACCTGTCTCTCCTTGTCTTGGGTGACGGATCTGTGTTGTCAAGTATGTCCTCATGCTCCCTCCAGTTTCGAGTCTGACGTCCACTAGTCTATTCAATTAAGCTGAATTGGGAATATAATTTACTGACCCCTCTCTCTCCTTAGCAGGTAAACTAGAAAATCATATACATGCATCTCCCGCACCCGCTGACCTTGGAAGGTAAATTTAAGAGGATTTATGGTTGTCAGCTGCAGGCAAATATTGGAAACGTTACATTTTGTCTGCAGGGGGGACGCGGGGCTGTTTGCGCCTGTGCATTCTTTAATAACATTTCACTTAACTCACGATGATTAATTCAATTGATATTAATTACATTGCAATAGAGGAGCAGAGACCGTCATACTTTTTCATCTGCCTTTCCACCCATGCATCATTTTACATGTGGCATTGGCTAATGGGCCCTTTTTAAAGACATTAAGCAAGAGTTGGAGCGGGAGGAGATGGGAGCTGCAGTAGAGCCGCATCCCGGCTCTCGGTGCCGCAGCAACCTGCTGGCACACACAGGCTCTGCTTTTAATTTTTTGGGCAACGATTGTCCAAAGCTTCAGATCCATCACTTTATTCCAATGGTATAAAAACCCAGCAGATCTAATTTCCTTTCTTTGACTCTCTTTATTAGGGTATTGGTTATATCTCGCGTCCCTGCAGACTGATATTTTATTAGCTGTTAACAATGATCTGATAGAGGGAAAGAAGTGAACGTTTCGAGATGTTATTTATTTTTGTGTGTTTGTTCCTGGCTGAGGGTTCTCCCCCCCACCCCTTCCTCTCCTCGCTTTGGACATTTCCAGCTGGGAAGCCTCATCGGGAAATGTCGCCACTGCCACCTGCTTGCAGAGCCGGGACTGACAACGCACCCGTGGGATGCGGGATGCGGGATGCGGGAGGACTCTCCACGTTACATCAATCCCGTCTCTTAGCTGGGGGAGTCGATATTTTTTATCTTCAACGGACGTTTAAAAACTCCTCCAGGATGCAGATTTATAAATACCTGCCCAATTATAATGTTAATTTTATTCCTCGCTTCCCCAAGCCCACCTACTATTCCCCTACTATCAGAGCAGACTGTAATTCTTTATTACTAGTTAGATACTCAACATCGGGCCGTGGTTTGATATATACCTCCACATCCATCTATCATCACGCTCCCAGATAGCTCGTTTCTTGGTCACATTGACGTCAATGGGAATTTTGCCATTGACTTAAATGGGAGCAGGATCAAGCCTGCCATGATTCAGTGACGGGATGACAAAACAGTGAGGTGTGGGGAAGGAGAGGCCGTAAACACAGGCGGGAGATGACACGGCTCCTTGGCAATGGCCCATGCACAGCGCGCTTGAACTTTTGGAGGATTTATGGTATCATTGTATAAAATAAATGACTCATCATATAAAAGGAAATAGTCTCAGGGGATCCGCTTCTCGTGGGCACCACAGCAAGAGGAGGTTCGCAGAATAATGATGAATGAATGGGGTTTACTCTTATAAAAAGCAGGAAGAAAGAAAGGAAGAAATGCGCAAATCCCCGTTTTCACAGGGCTGGAGATGGGAGCTCTCCCCAGCAAATGCCTCTCACTCCTGTTATTTATAATGCGACAGTTTTCCCAGTTAACAGTTTAAATGAAGGGGCCGTTTCTTAAATGCTTTATTCATATTATACAGCGATTACCAGCTATAGCCATATTCCTTAATAACCTGTTATAAAGCATGTTATAAAATCCATTAGTGATGATGCTAGGGAAAGCTGTTAGGAAGCATAATGCACAGTAATCAGGGCTGTGCAAAAGTGACAAAAATGTTTGTCGTTTCATGCCGGGGTTTTTATAAGAACTAAATAATTTATTTGGTGATCAAGGCATTTTGGGTGGGTTTTTTTTTTGGTTTCATGGCGTGGTTTCAAAATGTCCCTTTTTAACATGAAAAATAAACCCATTTTGGCTGCTTAAATATTCTGGGTTTGATTAAAATAAAGACTTGTTTTCCTTCCTCTTCCATAAAATCGTTTGAGGATAAAGACATGAAGAAAAGGAACTTCCCCCCCCCCCCCCTCCCCCCCCCTTTTAGATTCTATCCTAAGGGGATTTTTGAGTAAGACTTTCCTGTGCAAAACAGACTCATTTGTCACCATGTACCTGTGCTTCAGGTTCTCGGTGTGCTTAGAGGTATTAGCAGGGTTTAAATGGGCTGCTTCTATATTGAATACCAGCACAGACACCCCGTTTGCTTTATCATTGAAATACCTCCGGGATGTGTCCCATTCCAGCAGCATTCCCTGCTTTATGGGGAATCGGTGAACTCGGTGGAGGTGACAGAACGAAGCGGCTCCCGCTCCTCTGCGTTAACGCATCCCTCCAGCTTCCTTATTTGCTAGGAAATAAAACTGATCCCAGGAATCCACCTGGAGCAAGGGGAAGCTAGAGAGGCTATGCCCCCTTTCCCTGTCATGCAGGGGATGGAGGGATGAAAAGGGGTCGTATCTCTTGATGAACGGGCTGAGGCTCAGGGATGTTTGTTGAGGGTTTGAGGAAGGTCAAAACCCCCTTTTGCAGGAATTCCATGTGGTTATGTGGGAGCTGTGTTCTGCCCAAATATTCTGGGGAAATAGCCTGAAATTAAGCAGATACTCCGAAAGACAAAGAATTGGCAGCCTTAGGGGTTGGTGTTGGGAAAACCCAGGAACAGGAGGCAGGATTCAAAACAGCTCTTGCAGAAGAGAAGCCCATGTAAAGAAGCACGTTTTAGGCTTGTTTTAACATCCCTTCACTTATGTTTCATCCCAGTTGCTTCTGTCGAAGCAGCTCTTCCAGCCTGGTTTGGCACCTGGTTTTTGGGGTGCTTGTGGGAAGAAGGAGACAAGTTTTATCTGTTGAGAACAGGCTCCAGATTTGCCCTGAAAATGGTGTGTGTGTGTAAGGGGGCATTGCTTGAGGCGAACGCCCCACACCAGTGCACAGCCTGCAGATGCAGATTAGGTTTTATTGTGTGTGCAAATTTGAGGGTCACTCGGAAGCATCGTTTAAAACAATATCCATGGCAAATCAGTGCATTAGCAGGGTTCCTGAGGGGCAGCTTGGAGCCGGGACCAGGGAGTGCCGGAGCTCGGGACATGTCTCTGTGTGTGGATGTGATTTTGGGTGCGTTCGTGTGTGTTTTTTCACATTCTCATCTCACACCATTGTTTTTTACGTCGCTTTTGCACAGTTTGGACTCAGCTCCTGCTGTTGCTGTTGCACGAGCGTAAACCTGAAGCGATGCTGGTGAAGTAAATAGCAATACTCTGGGTTTAGTTCTGTTTTCAAATGAATAGGAGAGAAAAGGGCTTTTATAAAGATATAAAAAGATTGTGAGTGTCCGTATGAAACAGTGACTCCAAAACCCCAGCCATTTGGATGGGGCTGCGATGCTGCACGGGAGGTACGGGAGCGTTGGGTACCAGGTACTCTGAGGCTAATGATGTGCTTAAGATTGAGGGCAGCCATAAGGTCCTTTTGCATTAAAGCATAAAAGTGCTTTATTGTACTTGGAAATGAAGCCTGGTATTTTAGGGAGTTTCAGGTAACCACATGCAAGTAAGGCCATGCAAAGAAAGTAGCAGTGGCTTTAATTTTCTGCCCCACATCCCAATGAACCCAAATCCTGTGTGGATCTTCCTCCTGTTACCAAGTGCCTGAAATGAAAAGCTGTTCAGTCTTCCCTCGGTGCTCCCTTCAGTGGGATATCTACATCCTGCCATAAAATAAGCCCTATGGTCCCCCCCTTCATTTTGGGAATGAAGGGGGGGGGGGGGGTTGTGTTTTAACTTTTTCTCCTGCATATGGCAAGTGAGAACTTTGCTTCCTGCAGTACCAATAAGCCATAGTAAACGTCTGGGAATGCAGGGGGAACGCGCTGTCTTTCCATGCCCAGTGTTACAGTAAAATGCTCGATCTTCAGGTTTTCCTGATGCAGCATATGGTTGGGGGGGGTGTTGGAAATGAAGCCGTGCATTCTGCTTCATTGCCTTACAGCTGGGCTTGGGCACGTCGCGTCTTCGGTATCGGAAGGACCCGCTGCAGAGGATGGCTATGCCGGGCCGGGGGAGCAAGGATGGAATTAAAGCTCAACCTCAGTGTTCCCAAGTTGAGATGGTTTTGCTTTGAGGGGGGGAACAGCCCCCTCTGTTATCCCACCCTTCCTTCCCAGCCCTTCTCCTATAGCCGCTGGGTCGCTCATCCCCATCCTAAAGCATTCTTCTCTGTTTGGGAACACATCCCAGCGCCTCAGCTTGTCTGCTGCCAGAGAAACAAAGAAACTGCAGCCAGCACAGTTATTTAAAAGGAGCTGTAATATGTTACTGTTATGGGTCATTGCGGGGTTTTTTTTATACCGATATTACCATTATTATCCTCTCTAGCCGTAAAAATTGATTGGTGAGATGAGCAGTCTGCGATGCGCTCTCATCCTGGCTGCAGGACTAAATCTTCCAGATCGGAAGAGCACAAATGTTCGTGCTGAAGACTGCTGCTCAGCCGAGAAAGCCAAAAT
>JBCJKH010056445.1:0-23333 GCA_039877255.1 Loriculus beryllinus
GCAGCTTGCTCCAAGCCCCTGTGTCCAACCTGGCCTTGAACACTGCTAGGGATGGGGCAGCCACAGCTTCTCTGGGCGCCCTGTGCCAGCGCCTCAGCACTCTCATAGGGAAGAACTGCTGCCTTGTATCTAATTTAAAACGTGACAAACTACACCTAATTCTTTCAGGTTTTATACTTTCTCAATAAGAAAGTCCCTGAGTATGAAAGCCATTGACACTCATGTGTTACAGAGAAGAGTCAGAATGATTTCACTGCGATGCATAATGGGGCTCTCAACTCTGGGATGACTTGTCAGTACCACAAGTACACCAAAAGGCTCTAATTGCCCTAACTACCTGTAAGCACCCTTCCCCTGAAATCCTCTGCAACCTCTTCCCTCACTACCCAGGTCTGGCTGCCTGCATTCAGTATCTCTGAGAAGCGTTACTGGTGGCCTTCACCCATGCTCCCAAAGCACATTGGCTCCAAGCTTGTTTTAAGCTATGGTACTCACATCTGGTTTGGTCAGAGCTATGTTGTCGGAATGCTGTACCTGGGCATGGACATTGGTTTGCAGACCTCACCTAAGGTGCACCTCATCACTACAGGTTTCTGCAATCATCCCTGGGCTGCTGACTGAGTCTGATTACCTTCACCAAACCTCCTCTGCTCTTCTTGTTCAGGTACTTGAGACTGTGCCCACTGGCTGCAAGGTCACTGCCCTTGCCTCACTTGCTGTCTCCCTTTGCTCCCAGCATTCCTTCCCTTAAGGAGTAGTTCACTTTCACTGCTCCATGGCATGGCCACACACTTTGCAAAGTTTTAAGTAAAAACAATCCTCCAATTTATTAACCTCTCTAATTATAGAGAAAAAGAGTGCATGTGCAACACTGCTATTCTCACAATTCCCCCCTTGCTGAAACGTGGAACCTTCTTCTGAAGTTACAACATGAATTTCCAAGGTTACCTCCTCCAGAAGTCTCTGCTTGAGCTCCCTTTCTGTCTCAAGCTTCTGTTGTAAACTGCGTGCATTCATCTCCAACATAGCGTGCTTCTTCTCCAGGTCATTGAGCTAGGCAGGTGGGATAGATGGTCAGAACAATATTGCACACTAACAAGCAGTGCTCCACAGTCTTAAAATCCAACTTCACCAAGAACACATACAGAAAAATGATACAATTATCCTGTATTTGGTCTAAGGGGGAAACCTTAACAACCAGCATTCTGGTATGCCCTTGCTCAAATGCAGATACCAAGTTATTGAAGGACTTCACTATACACCCTGGGCATCACAGGATGCTTTCTTGTTTTAGTCATTTTCTAAAGGAAATCTGAGCTCTTTGGTTTGAAGACAGAATTCTATTCTATGACCTCCAGTCTTTTTAATTTGTTCTGACATCTTGAAAAAGCTGCCCAAGGCCATTTTTCTACAAGTAGTATCTCTAGAAAAGTATCTCACCTGATTAGTAATGTCTAGGGCAGAAAGTTACTTACCTTATCAGAAAGACTCTCAGCTTTGAGTTTTTGTTCCTTCAGTGCTTGCTGGAGGGCTAGAATCTCTGCCTTGTGTTCTTTGACAGCTAGTTCTACCACCTGGCGAGATTCAGTAATACGCTGATCTGCTCTCACTCTGTATTGAAATGGAAAATAATGTTACCTAACTCTTTTCTGGGCCTGACCTCTTCCTAGTACAGTGGCAGCAATAACTTTTTCAGAGGGCTGCCTCAAATTCAAGATGTTACTTTAGAAAGCCAGGCTGTTTGCTGCAACACTTTTACATTACATAACCCCGTTCCAGCCCTGCTAGAACTCAGCCTGAAAATGTCAAGACCCCACAGGAACAGCTAGGAGCAAACACTATTTTTCCATCTAATAAAGTCGAAGATAATAAACCAGGACTTTTATAAAATACAATGATAAATACCACTCCCCACAAATTGCTCACTTACAAAGCAACCAAAGGAACAATATCACTGGTGAATGACTATTAACTAATAAACCATTTTTAGAACTACCTCACAAGATTTTATATTTAGTTCCAACTCCCATATCTTATTCTAAATATAATTTTTGTACTAGCTTCTATCGAGCATTTTCATAAAAGTTAATAAAAGGGGAGGAGGGGAGAGAGACCTGCTCTGTTTCTCAGTATCCAGCATCCTCTGCAACTCTCTAACTCGACATTCAAACTGGGACTTCTCATCCCCTAGAACATTTCTCCATGCTTCCCACTGACGCTCTTTCTCCAAAAGTTCATCATTCAGGGCCTCCAGGTCCATTACTTGCTCTTCCAGCATTGTACATGTTGTCTTCAAGGCCTCCATAGTCTAAAAATAAATCCTCCTATCAATTCTCACATCCCACATCAAGCGTGCACTTTAAGCTTCAGCCTTACCATTTAAATTACAGTACATGCAAATTGGCAGCAAACATAAGCTGGTAAATCACAACCCATTTATTTCAAAGCTTCCATACATTCACTTGTGAGTGCCTTAATGTCAGTTCTATCTCATTAGGTAAACTTTGACATTTCCAGGGTCACAAAATTAAAAGGCATAATCCTAAATGAAAACACCTACAGAGTGCAAAATTTCTAAATAAAAGTGCATAAAAATACAATAAGGAATACCAAAACATCCCAGTCACTCAACTGCTCTGGGAAGGAAGGCTTAAATGCCATTGCCCCTGAAAGAATATTCATTCCTGCTAGGTTTCCAGATTGAGAAGAGTTTCTTTGCCTTTCAGACCATTAGCTAGCCATCACAACGAGATTGTGACCCAGACTTGTAAAGCCTTACTTGTTTCTGACTGGTAAGCTGCATCTCTCTCTCAGTGATCTCTCGACGGAGATGGTCCACTTCACTTCGCAACTGGACAACCTCATCATTGGCCCCTGAGGCCTCATCAAGTTGTTTGGACAGGAAGAAATTCTGATTGTTCAGTTCTGCGTTGTCTTCACTGAGCTGGTTCAGCTGCTCCTCCAGATCTGTGATCACCTAGAAAGAACAAGAAATTCAATTACATGTCAGTGAGTAGAGTTGAGTGGAAAAGTGTTCTCCTTTCACACAACCACTTACTGCCAAACAAGGAGACAACCTGGCTGTGAAATTGTCCCTAATCTAAACAAAAGCAATATTGTCAGGATAGGTTTTATGCACAGGAGTGCACTTTGATTAGGAATAGACTCTTGTTTCTTACAGAAAAGAGCTTGGGCTTTTTGAAATCTGGTTTAGAGTATAAGCATGCTGCACTGCAATTTATTATTTGAGAGAGAGCTGTCACATCTAAAGCACTGGTCTGGGAGTCAGGAGTGCTGGTTGTAGTCTCAGATGTGCCTTTGCAGAAACACTTCACCTTGTTTTGCATCTATTTCCCATCAAGTGCAATAAGGTTAATACCTCTCAGAGAGGCTTCTGAAGAGTGATGTTTAAGAAAACTGAACACGTGGTGCAATGGAGGCACTGTAATTGGAGGAACCTCCCTAGCAAGTGCTTGTATTTCTATATGGAACACCACATGTAACCAGGAAAAGCAGATAAATCTTAAGAAATATCTTCTATCATGGTAACAGCATTATGGATGGCAGCAGGGGACATATGAAGAATGAAAAAAGTGTGGCAACACAAAAGACTAACAGAAAATCAAGGAAAAGCAAAAACTCGACAAGGACAACAGCCTTTGCCTTTCAGGGAGTGCAAGTTCAGTCAGAATGGCATTACACTAGATGTTTTAAACCACATTCCCCTTCAATTTAATGAAAAATATGAACAACAATTGGCCATTTTCACAGTCCCATTTAATTTGTATGAATAAAAGGCCATGAATACAGGACGGATGAACACCTGGACCTCCTCCTAACTCAGAACCAACATCATCACAACGGAAGACAAAGAAGCCTCAGTGTAATCTTGAAATCAGCTTAACGAAAAGAATTTCTGAACCTGGTAACTCTTTACAGTTCATATTCAATTCTAACAAGTTCTAGAGGCATTTTTTGCCTAGATGTCAAAGAAAAGTGAATACTTCATTAAATGGGAAACATTAAAATCCCAGAGCACAGTTGGCCACACATTCGAATTGAAATGTTCCAATTTCCTACACAAGCCAAGGACTTAAATATCTAAAGCAGTAGAGCACAGAGCATACAGCTCTTCTCAGCTATCTGGAAAGATGACAACCATTTATTTTTGAAGAATCTGTAATGCATATTTGGCAGCCTTTTACCATGCCTCTCCTAGATCGAAATTAACAGCGTTTGGTTTTTAAACTGCAAGCAGAAAAAGTCCAACTGACATTAGCTCCTCGTGGGTGAAGGGGAGTTCCTGCTACCCATATGTTCAGGGTCAAATCAAAATGATTCATATTACAAAACACAACAGCTCTAATGAAAACCTGATCATGTGGCTGTTCCTTGAGCACTTTTCCTGTCCTACTCAAAATACACATTTTGCTTTTGTATGCATCAAGTTTGCAAAGAACACAGACTCTGTCACAAGGATGTGTTAGTATCTGTACTGCTGTGGGGATAAGAGCTTAGAAATGTATTTATACAAAAAGGAACAAAGGAACATTTGTTTTTACAGTGTTTTACCTACCATTCTTACAAGTAACATCTGAGATTTCTACTACCAGATAAGATAATCTGTCTTTTTTTTCTACTTGTTTTTATATGTCTAACCCCACCATGTATCGAGGCACCTTTAAGATCTACTTTATACATCCATGGCTTCTTCCACATACATTTCATCTATTAATACAAGTGCTTGCTACAAAAATTCTTAATCTAGTTTTGAAATACAAGAAGAAAGCAGAGACAGGGGAAACAAAAAATGGATAAGGTAACATGCAGAGCTAATATGGAAACTACTTAATGAATATTTAAAACTGGCTGTATTTCAAGTTAATTTCAACCCTTAAGGGCTGGAAGTTAAGTTCCCATTTGCCTTTATTCTTGGTTCTGAGATTTTGATTTCTTTCCCTGAATATAACTAACATTAAACCAGATCATTTTATATTTTATCTATTAGGAGAGTTCTAGAAAACTTAAGACAAATGACAAAGCAGTTAAGAGAGACTCCAGAAGAAGTTATGTGGTCTCCTTTCTTGAATATTTTCTTATTTATTGACAATTTCAAAATGGCTTTGCTTAAATTCCATATGTATTATAACCTACCTCATGGAATCTGTATAGATTGATAGAGCTGAATTTTAAGAGAGAAATTTTGTTCTTCTTTTTTCCTTTTTTTCATGGGGAAAATGGAATTTTGTTAACTAATTCAATTTTTAAGAGCTTTCTGCAGCTACATATGACCCAACAGGGTTACAGAGCTTATAAATCTACGAAGCCTAAATAGTAATGAGTGATACTAACACAGGAAAACAGGACATGGTATGATATAAATGCCTGTCCTGAAAATCAAGAAGAAAGAAAACACAGATCTTTTGATAAGAAATGTTGTCTTGGGCATACATACGTACATTAAACCTATGTCAGGATCCTGTAGCTGAAAAATGCTAATAGTTTTAGGTATTTTTCTTTTCAATTAAGGAAATCCCCAGGCAAAAAAACCCAAATCAACCAACCAACCAACACTGAGCTATTCTGGAGTTAAATGAGAAGTATATTACAGGAAAGGCTGTAAGAAAACACTATTTTATCCTTTAGAAACCCATGATATAATTACAAAAATCTTCACATTTAAAGTTTATAAAACAAGCAAACACTTGAAAGCTTGGAAAAGCATTCCAGACAAGGTAGGCGGCCACTGTAGCGGTGCCACTGTATCATCATCCACAGAGCAACTGAAATTTTCTCTTTCATCTATGCACATCTTCATCACAACTAATCCATAAAATAGAGATATAACCTAATGACACCAGGCTCATCCTGACAGATTGCTCACTACATGTCATACATCTAAGCACAAACCTGATCTTTACACTGATACAGAAGACTGAACCTCATTTTTAACTATTACAAAGCACAGCCCAAGCATAACAGCTCTTCAGCAAAAGTGACTGTACTAAGCAGAATTCCCTACCCATTGCATGGTTTCAGCAAAGCAAATTTCTCTACTGTGAGATCCTGCAGATCCACAGCTATTTATACCTGGCCCTACAAACCTCTCCAGACACGGATCACAAATTAAATATCATAGTATAAGCAGTTCAGGGCTTTGGTGATTAGGTTTGTATAGGTATAAAACTTGACCCATATGCTCTACACATCAAAAACATGGGCAAAATGAGGGAAAGGAGAAAAAAGAAGGAGTAGTATTCTAAAGAATAACTAACTTCAGCTTGCAAACTTCTCCATAACCTTATTCCTTCATGAAGATGTCATCATTCGCACATGCCACCAGCAAACGTGGGAAAATGCTAGGACACAGCAACATAAACTGTTTCAGGATGGTCTCAGCACCGTGTATTTGGAGTTTAATGTAATTTTTCATACAGCCTTAATTCAGAACTTCCAGACATTGTTTTACTCTACCCATTTCCACTCCTCCCTGTTCCACTAATCTTTACCAGAAAGCTAACTGTCAGAATGTAATAGAGAAAAAGTACCTCTGAGCCTCCAACTATTGTGAGGAGGAAGCAAGAGCAGGCATCAGACTCACTTCATGTTAACATACTCACATTTGGACCCAAGAGACAAAGCTTTTCTAACATAGAAATACCAAGCATTGTGATGGAGCAGAATACCAAGCCTCTTAACATACACAGCTGCAGATGGATACCAGTCTTGTGTCTCCAGCTGTTTCACTAATACGTAACAGTGAACTCCTTGCTTTCTTCCCCTTGCCATAGTCAGACATCATCTGTGACTTGAAACATACCTTACATGGAGATCTCAGTCTCCAAAAACTCACTAGGGCTTAGCTTGAGAGACATTGCTCTGATTAGTAGCTGCAGAGGTAGTAGGACATTACAGTCTGCATCCCTCTCCTTCCCACACCAACCTTGTACTCCTCTATCCTAGCTCCCAGAACACAACCTGCCTCTACCCACCATAAGCCTCATGCTCAAGTGATGATGATGTCATTGTCCATCAGACCATCAGCTGATGGACATAAGCCTCTTTCACAGCAACACCTCATCAACAACCTGTAAGTCTCTGACTTTTTGTCAGGCTACAAAAGCTCAAAGCTGTGCTTGTAACTGGCATCTGCCATCACATTTTCTGTGAAATAAGAATCAGGAATATCCCTCTCACGAAATAGACATTTTTTGTTTCTCTTTTTTTTTACAAATCTAATAAAGCCATGTAAAAGTTTTTGCCTGGGTATTAGCCTTGTTACAGTGGGCAATATCCCCTTGCTCTGAAACATAATTTAGCACCTAAGTATGTAACACCTTTAGCCATAAATTTGGAAGTTCTCAAAACCACAGATTATTCTTGTATACCAAATCATTGTGCCAATGTAGAATCAAGATCTTAGATCAAAGTCTCAGCAGGACTTTATGATGACTAAAATTGTACATGTGCCTTAATGGGCTTCCAGATTTAATGCCTCAGTATCCAAACTCTTAGTCAAGTACAGAACCAAGCCTATTAACAGTTAAAATAGGAACACAAGATGATAAAAGAACCTCAAGGAAGGAATAGAAACCTTGTTTTATTGGAGAAATCTTGAGTAAGTGGAAATGCAATGTCCATTTAGTATTAAGAAATGTCATTCTCCCTGCTAGAGTAAAACCAACAGTATGTACCTGAAAATAACCCTAGAAGAAGAAGATTCAGATGGTGGTCTTCTGGCATAGCAATAGTATTTTACTAAGCTGAGTATAAGAACCTTATAGGATTCTTTTCTTATTATTATTTATAGACTTTAACATCTGCTTACTGCATGTTTTCTTTTTGCAACAATTCTACCATTATTTAGATAACTTAGTTGTATTTTTAACTTCAAATGCCTTGATGAAAAAAACAACAAGCCATAATGAACTGTTGGCAACAACCGACAAATACGTTAATTTTCCTATTTAAGAAAAAGCTTTTTATTTCTAGGTCTGTTTCTGATTGCCTGGAAAACACATTTAACACTCAAATGTATCATATTTTTGATAGAATAATTCTTTAAATGGAGGGAACTAGTCTTTCTCCCTCAATATATTTGCTGGATGAGCTCTCACTGTGAGAAGATTATGCTAAAATAATGCTCTCTATGTGTGCCCACATGCATCTGTGTGTGTGTACAGCAGGTACCACAGCTTACAGTTTTTATTGTAATTATGTAGCCTATTATTTCTTACACAACTGCAAGACAGAGAAAGCAAATGCTGGCAATTTCATCTGACACCCAACAGTAAGAGATGTCACAAGATGAAACAATGAAGAGCAATAAGAACAACTGAATATAAATTCACAAACAAGGCAGAAACTGTGACAACAACAAAGCAATAGTCTCTGTGAGCACCCCAAAACACAGCAAGTTTGAAATAAGAGAAACTAAAAATGTGCACTTGGTCAGACACCTCAGCAAAAGGAAGAACAAGAGTACAATGAGGGTATAAGGAAAGCAGACATACTGGAGGGTAAGCCTTCTCTACAGTTGGAAGCTGTGAGCTTGGTAAAGCTGGATAAATGGAAGAAATACCAAAGAAAGTAGACAAAGTGTTTTTATTTACCTTTTGAATACTACAGAAGTACTGAAGTAATTCAACCTTTCATATCCCCCCCTCCAGTCTAATCTTATTTTCCTAATTCTGCTGCTGTTTCGGGCTTCTCAGTAAGATTAAATAAACAACAATTCCACCCCAAAGTTTGACAGACTGGGTCAAGGAGTTTGTTTCAGCTTAAAAAGGAATACTTGCTAAAAGAACAAACCCACTCATTATCATGCTGCATAAGTAGCAGCATGTTACAATCATTCCCTTGAAGTGTTATTTTAAAAGGAGTGTATATGCTAATCACCTTCAAGTAGAATTCACATGATTGCCAAAAAGCAAAGCCTGCATCATAGTGGACACAATCAGATAAAAGTGAAGGTGAAGGCACCATAATAAACATTCCCTGATCCCTCACTGTCAGTACAGGGATTGTCCTGTATTTTCTCTCCATGCTCCTCAGTAGACAGGATGGACAGCTAGAACTACTCATAACAAGAAAGTTCCTGTCCATGGTCCATTAAATTATACATGCATTCTCCTGGCCTGGAAAGAGAATGTATGATGAGCATGTATTATTCATTTAGGAACTATTTAATTAATTCTTTATTGATGAGGATGTCTGATCCCACTTATCTCACTGAAGGGCCTTGCAATGCATAACACTTAGAAATCCTTTTATTCAGAACCTCTGAAGAGCTCAAACATTCTTGAAACATTGTGGGTCACCCTCCACTGCTGGAGATTGTTCACCACACTTAGGGAGCCAGAGTGTTACTAGAGAATAAGTGACAACCTGGGAAAGGCAGCTTACCATGCAGTGAAAAGAAGCTATGGAGTTTCCACAGCTGGTTTTTGCCTGCATGGAGATCACATAAGAATTTTCATAGAAAGCTGTCATTCTGTATGAGGGACAAGATAGAACGGAAGAAGATAGCTATGGATGTAAGATAGATGATAGCACATATGGAACTAGAGGTTCAAGCTACATAAATGAAGAAAGGAACAGAAAGTAAAGCTTCTTGTACAGGATTTCTTCTAAATAGAGGTTAACCATTTTGGCAAGCTCTACATCCTCATTTCTTCATATCAGTATATTCTATGAACAGAACAGAAGCATCCCCTTGCTTAGAGATGAAGAGCAACCAAGGAAAAGAGAATAACTCGCATCCTGAAAAGATACTTTTGAAAGATGAAAACTTGTACCTTAGATAGTCCTACAGCATGAGAAATGGAAGTTTCAGGAAACCACTGCAAGTAGGGAAGCAATCAAGATAAAAAAAACCCAGAATTTAAGCCCTGCTTACAGGATGGGGTAAAGAGAAAAAGTCCAGAAAGGCTGGCAGTCAGTGCTGACCCAGAGGCTATGGTCTTTCTTCAACCCTTCTGCAATTCACATCATTGGAAAATGTGCTCCATCAATGTTCTCTATCAACCATCATAAACACATTTGAAGGTAATGTTAAATATGCAAGAATCCCTATCAATAGACAAACCCTCTGACACCTGTCTTGGATTGATGAAATGAATCTAAAAACATGTCAAAAGATCTCAAGCAATAAAAGGTGCAAATTAAGGTCCTAGAATCTTCTTTGCTCTTTGAGCAGATGATTACATGGCAATGTATTATTTGGAACCACTACATTTCTTGCCTCTTCAAACAGTATCAGTCCTCCTTAAAACCCAGAGCAGCATGAAGGCTCTTCCACTCTGGCCTAGATCTACAGTGCAGCTCAGGATTTGGACAAGTAGATCTTTTCTTCTTGGGAGTAGAAAAGGTCTTCACCTACAACGGGGGTTTTTTTGCAGCTGATACACCATTCTTACTAGCTGCACTGCAATGAGGTATTTTAATTTACTTTCTTCTCCAAAAAGAAGAACAGTATCAGTTTCATGATCAGACTATAACCTCAAAATTGAGGTTTACCTGAAACCTAAAAGAAATCAAGTCCAATCCATCTAGTTCCTACTAACACCTTGAAGCCAGAAGTCCACATTAGGAGCTAGTGTCATCAAGGATTAGTTAATTAAATTGTTTGTTTCCTTATCTTTACTTTCAAAATAATTCAATGATCTGTATTTAATACTCACTGTGCAGCTATTACGAAGGGCTTCAAATTTACGCTGGATTTCATCTCTATGTGCCTAAAGGAGGTAAGAAGTTAATCATCAATTTTCCATACATTAGAATTTGAATCCAACAGCTGTTGCTAAACAAACTGAAGAACAACCTATCAGCAAGCAAAGTTTGGAAGGCAGATGCTGCAGGCTATGAAAGCACTCTGTAGTAGCAAAAGCAAAAGTCACATCCTACTTAAAACACTTATGGACCCAGTTCTGATTCACTTCAGAAAAATGTACAAACGTAAGAACTGAATTATGTAAAAGGTTTCATCTGAAATGGTCACCAGAAGACATGTCAATTCCATGCCAACTTTGTACATTCTTGACATTTCAATGTGAGTTGGTTTTGCTTCCATATCCAGATTGGTTATTTCATATAAAATAAATGCTGAATACAATTTAATGCTTGAAAAGAGAAATTACCATGAAGCATTATGCAAGCTATCCCAAACATCTCTGCCAAGCTCCCTGAATCCTACCAGAAAGTACCATTTCATCCTGAGCCTCTCTAAAAAGCAGAGATGAAACACAATAATCCATTTTTGGAAGATAGCACCTGGAATGTGGACAAGCGCAAACACCCATTTTAAAGACTGCAGCAATTGCCATGCACTATTTTACCTCCTAATTCACAAGCAAAGCATGACAAAGCAAAAGTTCTTGTTTCAGCCTCCTGGCCTCTCTCAAAATTCACCAAACTGATTTAACAAGTGTCTAATGGCATATGCTATTGGAAAACTTAACAAATGAAAGGTCAGCACACAGGCACATCCAGCCACCTTTCTTCATATAGAACATTTTCCTTAGAGCCAAGAGGCTAAACAGGAAAACCCAGTCAGACTTGAAAGCTGAAAAGCTATCTTACCACAAGAGGCAATGTGAAAAATAAGAGTAATACATTAAAAAATCCATTATAGAAATACTCCCAAGCCCACCAACTGGACTATTTTACAGCAGCTGATCCAAAAGCACTGCCATTTTGCCAAATAACTGAGCGAACATAGGACATAATTATTCAGCTGTTTCCCTGGTGGTACAGGGTAAAGATACCAAGCACGTTGTCATCCCATTGGCAGTGATATTAGTCGTTATACAAAGCTTCCAGCTGGGAGGGGATCATCTCAGTTTTGAGCAAAAAAGAAACTGATGCCATGTTCTATTCAGTTCCTCTCACGCCTTGACAGTGTTGCTGTACTTTGCCAGCATGTACCCGCTTTAGAACAACTTGGAATGAATGATTCTCTCATTCATGTACCCAAAGCATCACCATAATACAAGCACCTATCTCAGCTGAGCCCACCATCCCTTCCAAAAAATAGCAATGCCAGCAATATTCTGAATAGTTCTTTGGTCAAATGCCACTGGAGCAAGAGAATGCACATTTTCAACACTTTAAAACACGCAGATTTGAAGGTCATTAAAGACTGCTGCTCAATGGGAGTTAGCTGGTATCAGGTCATCAACCTCTCTGCTTTCTTTCCCTACAGCCCCAGGAAACTTTTATGAAGGAAACATTTCTTTGAATCAAGCAGTTTGGAAGCATCTGTTTGTCCTCAAGAGACAGCAACCAGCAGCATGCAATTTAGAACTGCATTTACAGGGGATGAAAGGGGAAAGGGAAAGGTAGAAATTGAACTTCTTTTCCCTTTATACCATTCACAGACCTCCTTTATACCATTCACAGACCTCACCAGAGACTTCAGACACACATGACAATTTGTAATGAAATACGCATTGGAATAAAATTACGTTCTAACAGCACTATTTGTTTGATTCCCCCCTTGAATAAGTATACTCAACAGGGTAACTGATATAAAAAAACAACATTAAAATATTTCTGATCACCATTACGTTTCAAATTCACGAGATATTATTTAAACAAGTAAATCACAGAGTAAACCTCCTAACAATAACAATTTCATATGCAACTTTCACCTCATCGCAAAAGCAGTAACACTCTTACAGTTTTGGCAGCAATGAGCCACTACAAGGCTCATGCAGTTAAAGATAGTAAGACAAAATCTGACTTTTCAGCCATTTCTGCTCCTTCAACACAAGGCACAACCCGTATCCTGTTCTGAAAATTAAAGATTAAATTGTATAACTTCATTTTAACCCCTTTATGAAACGCGCACCTACGTAATTCAGATCTGTATATATAGCTCATAGCAGAGATTTTAGGGCTCACCGTGAGAGCTTGAATCTCTTCCTCTGCCTCAGCTGTGGTCTCCTCTAGCTCAGTTTTGGCCTCACGGAGCTGGTTCTCCAGGGCTGTCCGTGCAGCCTGCAGCCCAGTGATTTGAGATTCCCGCTCCTGCAGGGTCAGCTGCAGTTCTGTCAATTGCCTTTTGAGCTCCAGCTTTTGCTCTTCATGCTCTAGGCTAACCTGAAGGAAAAAAGAAAAGGTAGCAACCAAATATAAAATATAGGCAATGTAACTTCATTTCAGACCTCACTTTCAGATGCCATTGCCGTGTCTATCCCAAATCTTGATAGATTGCTTAAGTCAAGGCAGTTTCGTCTACCTAGAAACTACCAGTTTGTTTTGAAAAAGGTTAAAAACAACCTGGCATTTTGAAACAACAACAACAAGAGCACAAGAATAGTTCCAGCTGACTCAAATACCGCATACCAAACACTGATATAAAAAGCATAAACGTTGAAGTAGTTTGTGATGACTTTTCTTGACTGAAATTGAGACTCTTTAAGAATCTTTATTTGAGAAACTTCAGGCATAAATATCAAGACATCTTTACATGTATGTAAACATTACATACATTTTGCAACTGACTTTCATATTTCATTTTCCTTTCACATTATTTTTAAAGAAAACAACCAGGTCATCTGGCTCTGAGTCTATTTGAATGGCTTCAGTTGAAGGTTTTCTTGAGGCATACTCAGGGATAAACTTGTCATTTCCAGAAATGGATAAGTAACGAACAAGCAACAGAATAGATCTCAGTGCTCAAAATCAATTCCAAACCGTAGCACCTTCTCCAGGCTGTCTGCTATCCCAAGTGAACCTGTCTGTCGTGCTGTAAGTGCATGACAAGCCTGCCAGAAATCTTTCACTGGTCTAAACCAACTTCTGGTCAAACAAGGACATGTGTTGGTTGTCCAGCCCTCTTAGCTAAAGGCAAACTTTCAGTTTTAGCTGAAAATCAGTGGACTGAGACTGGAGAAGATAAAAGATGTGAAGTGAATCCAGACTAGTTCATACAAACCTAAAACTGAAGCACAGATCACAAATCTTTAAAAAAATCCTGTTTTCATTTACTGTTAGGTTTTCTTTTCAGAAAACTTTTGAGAAATGTGTGTGAATCAACAGGTCTACTATTTTCTCATACCAATTTTGTTATGTTCTTTGCTTTCTGTTCTGTAGTTTCTGTAGCTTTTTCCCTTTACCCCATAACCACTATAGCTGAACAACTTTATCAGGATATTGCAAAGCAAATCATAAATGTGGTTCAGAGAAAACAAGATGATCTAAAGGCTCAGATTTTGTTACATCTAAGAATGACAAATCCTTCGTACTTACTTTTATCTCCTTTTAATGAGCCATTTTTAAGTTATGGTTTTAATTACACCTTAGAATACCATTTTTTATGACACACAGAACTAAAACAACTTAATTCTAGCTCTCACTATAATGCTCAAAATGGGGTGCATTCAAGTAACTTTGTTTGGAAGGGTTAAAGCCAAGTTTTCACCTCTCGCAGCCTTGTCTCTAACTCCAGCAGGCGGTTCTTGTCAGTGTGATCTTGGTGACTCATCTTCTCCAATTGTTCCTCTAGTTTTCGATTCTGGGCCTCTAACTTTCCAGCCTGTGTTTCCAAGTAGAACTTCTGTTGCCTGAGCTCTGAAATCATCTCTTCTTGGGCTTTCCTGATAGGAGAAAAGCACAAGTGACAAACCCAAAATGTCCTTAACACATGTCCTTTCACTGGGGTGAAGTAAGGAAGCATATACTACAAAAAAAGAAATTAAAGGCAACTCTCTATATCTGTCTGCAAGAGATCCATGTACCAGTGCATTCATCAACATGTCCCCAGAGCACTAAACTCCTTGTCTGAAAGTTAATGTGGCACAATATTGAAATTACAGTTCAGATTTCACAAATTCCTTGTTACATGTCTTTCTGTACAGGCAGAACAGATGCCAAGAGCAATTGCTTTCACACAATGTATTTCCTTGAGATAGAAGAACTGCTATGGCTTAGGGGTTGGGGAGAAGGTAGTGTGTTGTAGGTTGTTTTGCTGGGGTATTTTGGAAGTTGTAATGGACCTAGAACTTAACCTACACCGAAGTGAAGTTTTGTTGTCTCTGATCAAAGTCTTAGTCTATAGAGCAAACAAAAGAAATTGCTTGTGCTCAAAAGAACTTTGAGATCTGGCAATAATTAATTACTACCATAAGAACTTAAAATGGATACCCTCATAAAAACATTTAAAAAAGAGAAAACAAGAAGGAAGCAAAGGTATTTCTTCATTATTTACAATTCCTGGAATCATTTTATCAAGCATTGGAAAACTCTGCCTGTGTGCTTTCTTAGAAGTCTCACAAAGCTCTACATATGAATTAGTATTTTAAGAAGTTCACTGTGAGCTAAGCTGTTATTAATCCTATCCCAGAGAAATTATGTGGGTTGCCCAAGATCAAATAGAAAGACTTAACAAAACTAATAATAGAACTTCAGTTTTCTGACTCACGTTTCTGAGCATCACATGAAAACCATCCTTTCAACCTTTCTCTGTTTTTAATTCACCTCTACAGATTACTGCCAGCCAGAACTGCCAAATGGCGTTATTTCGCTTCCTGCTGTTTACTGGTCTGTCTTCTCAGGAACCAGATAATCATTAGTTTCCTCAGATCCTGATGGAACAAAAGCTAACAGAGTTCCCCTTTCCTCTGAAGGGTTTAATCATTAGTTCTCCTCTTCAAACATGCTCAGATCAGCTGTAGCTTTTGTGGATTACAGTCCAACAACAGATTTATACATATTCTTCGCCACAATTTGCAAAATAAGCACAAACTCATTAGCTGTCTGCATGCATATTAAGCAATTTTCTCTTAAAATGTTGTTATTTCTGTACTACCTTCCACCAATCCTGCAAAATTACATTCCTTGACAAAACATCTTCTCAATATTCTATTCTAAGCCATATGTCAAAATGTTATGGGTTTTTTTTTGTTGTTTTCTATGGAAAACAGTCAGGTGTCCTGCTCTCAAAAGATGCATCTACCTCAATTAAGTTCTTACGCTCAATTCAGCACCAAAGACTGTGGCACTAGACCTTGAGTATGCTTCCCAGGTACATGTTGAGACAACGCTTCTGTTTTATTTCAGACTGAAGTTACGGCTTTTGCTGCCTCAACAAACCTTCTGGGTGATTAACTGGAGGTCATCTGGAGCATAAAGCAACACAATTAAACTTCTCTGTTATTTCTGTGAATATTTTTGTCTGCTCAGTCTTTGGCTGCTCATAACTTGCCAGACAGTTGAAATACAACAAAATTGGAGCCATTACATATCTGGAGGCATAATCACCACTGGAAAGGAAAAGAACTGAAGCAAATCTCTGCCAAAATTCATCCTTGCTTGGTTCTATTCAATATTATAGATGAATCTATCCAAGCATTTCCCACAGAGACACTACCTGACATTCCAGCAGCTGATGGACACTGCAAGCCTTTCATAAGGCAAGCAAAGTTGATGAACCTCTCAACTCTGTAAGAGCAGATACTACTTTAGCCTGATTTGTAAGACACATCAATTAATCCATGCCATTTCCTATACTTAAAGCAGAATGCCTTCAAGTCATTTATGAAGGAAAACCATCATTTTAAGGACAAGAAATCTCAGCTGAAGTCCAAAGCAAAACAAAGTTCAGGCAAACAAAAAGATCTGACACAGAAGATTTCCTCTGTGTTTTATAAATAAGTATTCACAAGAACAATTGCTGATTACACAGTGATTTAACATGACAGATGATCTTGACCAGCATTATACCCCAAAACCACTGAACTGGCTATTACACCAGTCAGTGAGAAGAACTAAAGAGAGGCTGAAGCTGAGAAGGCAATTGAGAGATGAGCAAGAGCTATCTGGCCTTGGAAGAGAACAAAATGAATTGAAGTAGTGTTCTGAAGCTGAAGCTGGGATATTTCCAACTTCATATTACTCCTGCCCATTTCAGTAACCAAATATCTCATTCTTGCAATCAGCAACAGAAAAACATGCAAAAAAGCTCTTGTCTTCTCACCCCACAGGGCAGGATGTTTGTGTTTGTGAAAGAAAGGTGTTTAATATTTTCAGTTTCAACATCATGTAACTGCCACAGGAACCAAGAAAGCAAATCTAAATCTATTAGCAATATGTATGTTTAAAAGAGGAATATATGCTTCTCCAAAGGTATTTTAGACATTAAAATTATTAGGATTCATTTAACACACTTGGTAAACCTTCAGAAATGCACCAGCCTTAGGGAAGGCTCCAAAGTAAATATGAAAATACAAACCAATTTCCCTAGTCGTGTTTGAGGAAACACAAAATACAGAGTGAACAACTATTTGAATAGCAAGTGTATTTTTGCATCACTGAAAAACAAGCAGAGAGTATAGCAAATCCTGCAAAAAAAACCCACTTTTAGAGGAAATATCACAGAATCATTTATGTTAGAAAAGACCTTTAAGATCATCTTGCTGAGAACTGCTCAGTAGTGCCCAGTATGATTGCAGTTGCTATACTTACATGTTCCTCTGGGTAAAAAGGCTGCTATTTGCTGCCAGTTTATTTGCCTCAGACAGTTCCACTATTCTCTGCTCCAGTGACCGAATCTTCGAATCCATTGCATTAATCATCTGAAACAGAGCAATGTGCCTTTGAGACTACCCAATACAAGGATTCATAAAAACAATGTTTAAAAGAAATCTGAACTTCTTCCAGAAACAAAAAGAAGAAAAAGAAAACTAATCAAATGGCCAAAAGAGCATCAAAGGTGCAATTACTGGAGCTATGTACAACTGCTTTCTACTGCTTCAATATTAGGAGAAAGCAACCATTCTATTACCAATGCACAAAATGGTCGCTACACAGCAATTCACATGGCTACTTTGAAGGAAATATTCTTGAACATACCTTGAATTAAAAAAATATGTCTTTTAAAATGAATATTAATCAGTGGATTTCCTTCAAAACGGCTCATCAGCACTACAAAACCTCAAACAGATTATCTTGCTTGAAATCAGAGCCTCAGAAAGCTACTCTCAAAATGCTTTGATTTCCAATTCAACTACACGTACCGCCTTCTGTTCAGCCAGGACTTTACATTTTTCACGCGCTTCTTCTTCATGTCTTCTGAGCATATTCTCAAGTGCTTCCTTATCTGCAAGATCTTTCTTCATCTGATTTTCCAACACCTAAATGAAGACATTTCTTTTGTCTAAATTCTATCTGTTTCACTGGGCAAAGGGCAAGCAGAAAGAAAATCATCAAGATAGACAGATATTTTTTTTTAAGCAATTGATCATATCTCAAGCAAAATTAAAGCCAAGATGCAACTGCATGAAATCCGTGGATGAGCAAACTCCAAAAAAGTGCACTCCCTCATGTATCTTTGAAGACTGAATTTAATGATGGAATTATTATGAGGATGTGAAGATACTGTAGATGGTTTTTAATTATTATTTTAAGTCATATAAACTGAGTTCAAGAAATGTTCCAGACTAATGCAAAAGAAAACAGAAGTACTCTGTACCCTGCTAGTAGAGAAAGTAAGGAAGTGCACATTCTTTGGCTGCCCTACCAACATGGCTGAGAAGTAATTTGTAGGTTCTGTAAGTACACATGAGAAGGCAACTGAGACCCCAGGAATTCTTTAAGTGGGAGAAACCAAAAGAAACACCTAAGTAAAAGTCTTCTTTTTGTGGCATGAATACCTGTCATTAGGAACAGAACTAAAGTAACTGTTACATACTTCTGAAAATGCATGCTATGTATGTATGTGCAGAGCTTTAAATCAGTTGCTAAACTGAAGGCCATTTCCTTCAAAGACAAAGGCACAAAGTCTGGACGCCGTGGCATATTTTTTACTATTGCAGTTACAAACATCCCATGTCCTTTTTCATCCCTTTGAACCTCCTTTACCTGGCTTCCTGATTCCTCCTACTAAAACTTGTCTCCTATAATACACTGGCTCTGTCTTTAAATTCTTTTTCCAATCCCTTTGCCGTTTTTTATGGAAAACATCTAGTGTCCAACATCTACCTCTGATCTTCCTATTTCCTATCACTCTCCTCTCATTACTGATTACCACATGCTCTGGTCTGCCAGGAAACCTTCTTTCTTCTCTTTTTTTTTTTCTTCCCTTCATACTTCTCCCATAGAAATTTCTTCTCTCCTGTAAATACTACATCCTCTCACATTTATGCTGAAATGTAGAATTAAAGTCCTAGTAAATGTACTAGATAAAGACTGCTGAAAACAGATTATGCTTAGTAGAAACAAAGACTCTTAAAACATGCATTTACTGGCTAACATTATACAGGTTCTTTAGAAAAATCCTTAGCCAGTGCATACACTTCTATTTCCCAGTTTGTTTCTCCTGATTTTAGGGGGTGTCTGCAATTCTATTTCTGTTTGTTAAAGTCTTATGCTACCCTGGAAAAGACAAAAACAAAGTGGGTGGATTCTGTGGCTTCTTGGCAGATGTTACAGTTCCCAGAAAATGGAATTTCAGAAATGCTCTAGTATTTGCTGAATTTAAACCTTGCAGGTAGGCTGTGTGGATACTCATAGAAAATCATCAGTAGGAACAGAAAGTTTGTTCGGTATTTGAGATCCAATAGCATTAAGTAAGTATTATATAGTCAGCAATAGTCAAGTTACAATCAGAACCTGCTTTCCTATAGCTCTGACTTCAAATGCCAGCTGTTTTAATGCAGTGCTAAAGACAGATAAGGTACAGTGGCACGGCCCAGAAGAAAAACTTACTCAGATTCCATTAAGCTCTAAACATTTCAATAGTGGTAAGCAAGAAGGCAAAAGCATAAGGCATAGACATAAGCATAAGACAAAGCAATCAGAGCCTAAAGGCAACTGTTTTTCCCTAACTCATTCTACCCACAGAAGTTTGTAGGAAGATGTTAAGAAGATATTTTTACTTTGAGTTTTTCCTCGTAGAATTGTTCCTTCTGTTTCAGCTGCAACTCCAGATGTTGTGCTGCAATCTGAGCCTCACGATGTTTTTCTTCCAGCTCCTAAAAGCAGCAGAGATTCATATTCAGACACAAAGAAATAGTAGGTGCTGGGTGTATGTGTTACACAGGTATCAGACATTAATTCAGTCTCTTTTTTAAGGCTTCATACTCCAAAAATCCCAAGACCAGGACCACTGTAATAAGAAAAACATAGAGAGCTGCAGTCTTAAGCTTTGCTTCTTGCTGCTGACCCATCTACAGTACAGCAGGCACACTGCTGAAGACAAAGATTTCTACTTCCATGGTAAGTATCTTCATTTCTCAGTAAAATATTCCCAAAGATGGGCCAAGGACATTTTGTGAAAACATGCAGATATAAACACTCTATAGCTGCAGCGGCATCACAGGAAGTTCAGATCTATTTTTAACAAGGTCTCTCACTTGTTTTCTCACAGAAGAGCTCAATAATGGAGCACTGCTGTCTGTGCTTTTCATTCTACATTCATAGAGTGGGAATAGTATTTACTTTGCTATATTCCTCAAACAAATGTTGTCAGAATAACTATTTATAAATTGCTTGGAAAATGAAAAGTGCAGAATGCAATATGGATGGTAGAACAGAATGGTTTTAACCTCCTCATATCAGATAGTTTCTGCCATGTACCACAAGGACTTAAATGATTTTCTGTCTCAGAAGTTAGCTACTTCTGCTGCCTGACTGTATTATTCAGGATATATCTATAATCACCTTCCAACAGGACACTTCGTAAAAGTTGAGCTTAGAACTTTCTGCTCACTCATCATCCTATTTGCTATTCCAACAATTTCCTTAAAACCAAGAGGCAGATCCAGGTCTGTCATTCTCGACTGCTGGGTTGATTTTTGCATAGACCAGTTCAGGTTTGGGGATGCATCCCTCCTGTCTGCCTTCGCTACCGCATAGCACAGGAAAATTTCCTGATATTTCTACTTTAGCTCTTTTCATATTCTCTTTTCTGATCTTCCTCATCTTGAAAACATACAAAGACTTTTTTGATCCACTAACTGCAATAGACCTCTTTTTCCATAAGTGAGAATCAAAGACGAGGTTCACTAAAAGTAGGTCATCTACAGTGCCTGGTACCCAACACTTTCGCAAGGAATGGAGATTGCTGCTTTTTGCAATTGAAATATGTCTCCCAGCAACAAGAGGGACAACTCACCTCCCCCAGAAGCCCACACATTTCAGGTCCTGGCAGAGAATCAGACAACCAGATCAGCAGCAGCTTCAAAGCTACCAGCATTAGACTGCTCATATTGTAGCAGAAGCTTCACCAATTTCTGCAGTGGCACTTAGCAGCCACTGTGGGTTTAAAAAGGTAATCTCTTACCATTCCAGTTACTTACCACTTACTATTGTCAATGTAGCACTAACTTTGTTATTAGCACCATAACAACTATCTATACTTTCAAGCAGTAATAAGTATCTTCTCTAACTCGTTTCTTACTTGTTACGAAAATCTCTACAGGCAGATCAGCAGGTACTTCTTGGGTGTATGACTGTACAATTTCTGTACAGTTTCTGTATATGACTGTACAATTTCTACTTTATTCTATGCAAGTCTGTATCTTCACCTCCCCTCCTTCCTTTCTGTACTTTCCATACCAGGAAAAGTCAAAAGCGTTTGAAGAGATCCACTTGAGGGAACAAACAGGGTAGAAGAGAAAACAAAGAAAACCATTACCCTGTGCTCCCAGAGCAGAGCTGCAAAGGACTAGGAAGGACTCTGGAGGATTATTTCTTCAACGCCTATTTGACTTTCTTATAAATACTTCTGTGTGTCTTCAACATTCTGACAGAACTCCATGGAAACTATCTATAAGAAGAGCTAAACATATCCCCCAGTGTAAAACAATTAGTTGATATTTCTGCTTTCCCTTCCAGTTTTGCCTCCACAGAGAACATAATCACAACTAAGGAACAATCCCCAAATATACACAAGAGGCTTATGAAACAATTCAAAGTTTTACACTATTTCTAAACATAAAATTGGCTCTGGGCCCAGTAAAACCAGTCTCCCACTTACCATGCACTCATGTTATCAAAACAATTTGAAAGAAACACCACTACTAAGGAACTGATTCTTCCTTTTCTTGAGAGCATTCAGGCATTCTGATAGTAAAGTCCACATACGCAGCTATTACTCAGAACAAGTATGGGTCATCTGCTAGCTTCAAATATAGTTATTTATATATGTTTTTATATTCATCTATATCTCTGTATACACATATATAGATCTATATTATATTTTGGCTTTCCTCAGATGTGTCTATGTTCAGGATTGCTACCAATAAAATGTAATCTTTTTTTCCTTGTCATATTGGGCAACACAAAAAAGAGTTCTTGAGAAACACAATATTAATTTAATTATTCCATTATAAAGTTATACTTCCTGTCCCAGGGAAGTAAAAGTATTCGAAACACCCTCTGCTTGGTTCACTGTAGACTGACAAACCAACTCGCTCTGAACATTTAATAGGTTTAACAAGAAGAGAAACAAGAAATTGCCAACAGAGAAGGTATGTGGGTGAAAATGGATTCCTGACAAATATTATCTCTGGAGACGAACAGTTTAGATGACTAATTTCTCTCTGCTTTGAAATGTAAGCATTTTGCGTACATCTGACCTCTAAATTCCTTTGCAACTTAGTTTAAAAGCTAGATAATCAACGTTTTTATTGGTGCAACGTTTTTATTGGTCCTGAGAATGTTTTACTTCTGAAACAATCATTGGGTAATTCAGTTAAATATACTACATTGACATAAAAGTGCTCCCACTGAGAAAACTAGAAGTTTCAAGTAGTATTAAGACTAAAGGTACAAGAATGAGTCTGTAACTAAAGGTGCAGACATAATTTCAGTGCTGAATCTTTCTCCAGTATGACTGGTACAAGAAACAAATCCTTTCATTCAACAATTTTCACGTTATTCAGTGCAATTCTGTCTTCTGTTCCTTTCCTACCCCTTTCTCACAAACTCTTACCCTTTATCTTTCAATTTCACCTCTGCTCACCAGAATTTTTTCTGCCATCTGTTGAATCTGTTGAGATTTAGTTTGAATATCTTCCTTGAGACGGTTTTCTCTTCGTTCTACAGTCTCTAATCTCTTCACTTGATTCTCCAGAGAATGGCGCCGTTCCTGCAGAGCAATTATTAACTGCATTTAGATTAACCAACCCTGCATTACCACAAAGCAGTGAGTAGTTTCGAAAAGTCAGCTGAAGCAGTCAATACATAGAATCATACAATCATAGAATCATTAGGGTTGGAAAGGACCTTAAGATCATCCAGTTCCAACCCCCCTGCCATAAACAAGGACACCCCACACTAAACCATGCCACTCAAGGCTTCGTCCAAAGCTCTCTGAAGAGCTAATCCTT
>JBCJKH010056445.1:25871-44406 GCA_039877255.1 Loriculus beryllinus
GGGGAAGGGAAGGGGGAAGGGAAGGGGGAAGGGAAGGGGGAAGGGAAGGGGGAAGGGAAGGGGGAAGGGAAGGGGGACTGTGAGACTGTGCACAGCACTGACTAACCAAAGACACTCTTGGTTTCTATGCATAATAAGAAAGACTCAGGAAGCAAATTCCAAGACACTGAAGTAACATACCTTCTCCAATTTGGAATACAACTCTCCTGCTTCATTTTTCCCTTGATCTTTAACCTGTAACTTAAGTATAAGACATATCATAGTCTCAGGAGAGGTTGTAGTACGTTGGCCTTCTATCCAGTCATCACCTCATGCGATTTAAACACAAGCAGTTACACAAGATATAAATGACATTATTTCAAGGCTACAATTGAAAGACATTTTGTATTAGTTGTAGAAACCACTTGATCTTTGGAGGGGACACACACACCCCCCATGAAGCCTAAACTACCTTTTGCAGTTTGTTGTGACATTCTGTAGCTTTACGTTTGAATTCTTCAGCTGCCAGTCGGGACTCTCTCAACTCCGATTCATAAAGATCACTACGCCTGCGAGCTGAAATAAGGTCCTCTTCTAATTGATTCATCATCAACCTCATTTCTTCTACTTGAGCTTGATATTCCTGTATTTGTTGTGGAAGGGAAGGAAAAGGTATTACATTTTAGAGGCAATAAGGGAAAAACTTGAGGCAACAGATCCCAGAACACTGATTGCAGGCAAGAGGCGCATTTAAGAATATGTGGAAGAAAAGTAAAGTACAAATAAAACAATAAGAGCTAAGTATAACAACATATCCATTGTATTCTGGTTTGAGTTGGGCCATTTTTAAGTTGTTACCCCATAATGTCAAAACACTGACTTTTTGAGAGTGGCTGCACTGCAGAAGCACATGCATACATCTACATACAAATGATAAGAATTACTTACATTTCTAATTTCTGAAACAGAAATGTGCCTTTGAGTTGAGGTCTCTACTAAATGCTCAGATGCTCCCTCAAGATATATTTTCTCAGGCTGATAACATGACAATTGCCACAGATCTGCAAAGCTTGGGTAAAAGGGAAGGAGAAGCAGAGGGGTAGCACACTGGCTTCTAGCCTTCAGCTATGTTCTCTTGACAGAGTTAAAAAGGATCACATTACTCTGGGAGACAACCTAAAATCAAATAGAAACTCAGAAAAACTGTCTCAAACTCACATTGCCCATAGAAGATATTTGCTTATATAGGCAAAAATGATGGTTCCTCATTCAGGACACTACAAAAGAGGGCATCTGGAAGGGGATGGTGGGAGCAGAAAAGAACAACTGAATCGACTGTCTCAATGAGACTTGGCACTCAAACTGAGACAAGCTCATGAGATGGCTTCTCATGTCTTCAGTGGAAAAACAGATTTTAATTATGCTTATTTAGCATTTACTAAGTCCTGTAAGAACACATCGTATAAAATTAATCTAAATCAAAAAAAAAAATCCATCAAAAAACCAACCAAATGAACAAACAAAAAAGAAGTGGTTTTTAGGAGGGAACAATTATAAAACATGCACATCAAGAGCCAGGAAAAAAGATTATGAAGGACTGACAGTGAGGGAGTCTATTCTTCTTTCCATTTTAATATCTTACAATATGTCTGACTACCTCCATATTCAAGAGTAACTGTCTCATGACAAAATCAGGTTTGTCATCACTCCCTCCAGCCAGCCAGCTGTCTTTAGTTAGACAAGTGATTGCCTCAGCAGTGACCCTGGTGTCAGCTGGGATTCTTTAGCAACATGGAGAGCTTATGTAGAGATTTAACAGATTGCTTTACTAGGGTGAGCATGGCAGAATGGCTCTTTGGTTCATAATCCCCAAATTGGTTCTCCAGTTTGTAAGGCAGACAGGGGACCTACTCTTTCCAGTTAGTCTCTCTTTGGTTGATAACATTTTCTTGCCAGAAAGAATTAGAGCCTTTTTATAACAAGTGAGCATAGATTAACTCAAATATTCATTTCATGCAAATACGTTTGTGAATGAAAAAGGCAGAGTGTTTGAAGGAGTACGAGTTCTGCCCAGAAATCATAATTTGTCAAGACTTCCTAAAATACACGTCTTTTACGTCAGCAAACACTTGACCAAAGAATTATAGGTATGACTACAATTGACACTGTAGTGAGTGAAAATGAGTGTTTGGGAAGGGAGGAGAATTGAGAGGGAGAAAAGAAGGAAAAAGAGGAGATATTTAGTAATATTTCAGGGGGGGTTGTTTCTACACATTTGCAAGACTATCTTTGTATAAATATCATGCTCAGGTCAGAGGAACAGGCCAAATCACTCAAGGTGACAGAAAAATACCTCTTGCATATGTATTGAGCATAGTTCAAAATCTATCAGGATGAATTTAAGTGCATATTAATGGACAGGCAAAGCTCAGGGCATACACCTGAAGCAAACCACACCAGGGTAGCTACATACGAATGCATAGACCTTTCAAAAAGATAGAGATTCTGGTTTGCTGCAAGTTCATCCATTCATATAGGTCTTCATCAAGTAACTACCAGATAAAAGGTTTAGTTAAAAATAAATCAAACCCAAACCAAACAGAAAATCAACACACACCCCCAAACAAAACAGACAAACAAAAAAACCACAAAAAAAGCCCACAAACCACAAAAAAAAGCCCACAAACCCACCACACTTTTCTATTCAAGTACCTGGGGTTAAGTTGAACCTACAGTCTTGCCCTACAAATACCAAATGCCTCATTATTGGGTTTTGAAGATTCTGGTTTGCTGTTAATTTTACTCATTCTCTCCCAAGCCTTATGTTTTCAACAGTAATACTCTAATGGACTCTTCCATCTCACCTTCCAGTTCCCTTTGATTTCAGAAAAATGATTTAAGTCTTTAATGGTTAAAATCCACCTCCTGGTATGAGTCAGCAAAAACATATCTGCCTATTTTGTTGCTGTGTTCTTGCACGTGAGATTCAGGTGGCTCAGAAGACCACCCCATGTATGAAAATGCAGATTCATTCGTTGACCTAAACAGCATTTTCACCTCACTATAAATCTTCACAAGCCAAATTAAGAAATTCTTGGCCAGAATATTTGACTGAAAACTACTTGCATTATTTTTCCTCTGTTCCATGTGTCTGTACTGCTTAAGAATCTATTGATATTTATCTTCACCAAAAATGCTCCAATATTTAAAGTAACTTCACTACCAAAGCACCAGAACACAGAGTAATGAGCTTTAGATCCCTCGTATTACATAAAACAACCATTCAGGAGAATGCTGTAGAAGTCTATGGAGGCCTACTACATCCAGAGAGTTGGTTTTGCATTTCATTACTTTTACATAAGAGCTGCTCATGTCTGGAGAATTATTACCAAGGTTTCTAGGTTTCCTTTTCTCAAACACTATGAAATTAGTCAGTTAATGTTTGTAAAGTGCTTTGAAGATGAAAAACAACAGATAATTGCAAAGAACAGTTTGAATGCCATAGCAAATTTCAATTTCTTTTTCTCAATACAATATGTTGCTAGTAATTCATAAAACTGAATGGGTTCTGTCTTATAGACAGGATTTTACATCCTAAAATGTCCACATTTGTCACCATATTTTCATTTAATTGCAATATTGGTTTTTTTCTTATGAACAATTGTCTGCATTAGTGAATTTTCAACATTCTTCTGGTGGTAAAAACTTATGAACATCTACTTTGCAAATAGATTAAATTAGGCACCACACATTTTGAAAGGCTATTACAGCATTTTAAATGGCCAGCTAAGGAAGAAGAAAAAAAACCCACACAAAATTAAGGATTGCCCAGCTCTCCCCAAGGTGAAGATTTAGTAAATTGCAAAATTTGTATAGCTTGAACATTTAAAATGGATAGTTCATTTTCAATGCAGCATATTACTAAAGCGTGGCAGCCTTCTCCTCAGCTGGTTTTATAGACAAAGTACTTTCAGGATGAGAAAAAGAAAAACTTGAAGTTTGGAGTTTCTGCTTACTTGCAATAGGCACAAAAGCGTGTATTTTGTTCCTCCTCGTTTTGTTTAAGAAACCATGTGAAAACACACAGACTGGGAATCATCACAGCCTACCAACATAAAATGTAATCCTGGCAACAGAGCTACAATATGCCAAGAATGCCTATCTGTAGATAGCCACCCTGCTCCCCGCAGAAGCAGGTATACCTGTTCCTTGATCTCTTGCAGTTTTCGGCTTTGCTCTCTGATATCATGAAGTAGCTGCAGTGCCTTATCATCTTCCTGAGACACTTCCATCCGTGCCTGCTCCAGGCTTCGCTTTAAGCTCTGCAGAAAGCAAAATGTTCAATACATAGCCTTTGTTTTTATAGATGGCTGTAGAATAAAGATCTTTAGCTATACAAATGCCTCCTTGACTGCAGGGAGACACCAAAAAAAAAAAAATCAAGGCCACAGTGATGGAACCCTAAAGAAATCCATGGCCAACACTGCTTCGGCAGCCCATTTTACAAATGCTGCTTGCTACACTTCAATCTTAGTTCAAATCTCTACTTCCTCACATCAGGTTTAGAGACAAAAAAAACCAAACAAACCAAACAAAAAACAAAAGGCATCCATTATTGACAACATTTATCTATATTTTATCTAGTACTATTAATTCACAACCTAGATACAATCCTTAAACTTCATGTTACTTCCATTTTCCTTGTTGCTGTTAAGTGAATTAAATCCTTTAATCATTGTTAAAATTCCATAAAGAACAGAAGAGCTTCTGTAACTCACCACATTTACTAGCTGCATATTTTTGGTCCTCCTATCAGCTGTGTGTTAGTCTTCAACAGAAAGATACAAACTGAATTCTATTTCTTTACCTAGTAGCATTTGGAAGATCACTCAGTCCATTTTAAGATCTGCTTCC
The DNA here is from genome assembly GCA_039877255.1 of Loriculus beryllinus. Lineage (NCBI taxonomy): Eukaryota > Metazoa > Chordata > Aves > Psittaciformes > Psittacidae > Loriculus > Loriculus beryllinus. The sequence continues at coordinate 30,765 of JBCJKH010056445.1, forward strand.
CAACAAATCAATGCATTAGAAATGCTTTTCAGTTCTCAGAAACAAGAGTATCATCTGGACTTTTGTTCATCGTACAAGAGAGGAAACAGAATGTTATATCCAACTCAAAACACATCAACTATTAACTAGAATGAAAATATCCTCACTGGAATCTTGCCAGGACAAGTAGGAAGACATTCCAACCCCCATGAAAAATGCCAAATGATCTTTGAGGACATGGGTTTATAGCCTCATTTTTATATTCTACCTGAACAATAGCACCTGTTCTAGCATCAGCCCTGACATTGTGCTGAGAAACTGCATCAGTCCGAACTCAGAATACCACAGACAGAGGCAACACCACTAATCCTCTTATTTGTCCTTGATTTCTGTCACTGATTAGGCCCCATCCTCTTCTGGCTAAGAAACCTGCAAGAATTCAAACCCAAGCATGTTCTAGCACAGCCAGTTAGACAAACATCACAAACAGTTTCAGCAAGACCAGGACAGTAGTTATTCCTCTATGCTCTAAGCACATGACCACAAAGCAAAGTTTGAATACAACTATCAAACAAGCTTCTGCAAACAAATTCAGGGCTCCATGTTCAACAGGTATCCTCTCACATATAATTTGCTCTCCATCAAGTACCCCACTGAAACCATAAGGGACGAGAAAGGCAAAGACCACCAGATTTAGGCCTTCAGAGCTGAAAGGACTGGTGTAAGGGCTCACACTGCATTCTGTGATATAGGTGGCCAGGTCCTGTTCCAGGAGGGATCGCTGGGTCTCAGAGGCTTTCAGTTCCACCTCCTTTTGGCTAAGTACAGCCTCCACCTCTGACACTCTCCGGTGCAACCGCGTCATTTCCTGCTCCATCTGCAATAAATATCAAGAGGTTACAAAGGGGGCTTCAAAAGCTTTGTTAACTGCTACTTTCAGAGCTCTGTTTGTAAGGAATTTGTCTCCAAGAGACTGCTAGCTATGCTTCTCCAAATGGCGTTTAAATTCCAATACCATTGTCTCTGCTCCAGGAATGCACAGTTCTTCTTAAGGACAAGTAGTAAGTCTAAGTCACCCCATTCATTCAAGCTGCTTGTTCATATTCAGTCGTTCTTCGAACCCCAGTTAGCAAAGAAGACACAATCATTTTTCACCTGACTTGCAGAGAAGGGTCACTTTAACCTTATCCCAAATCCATGCTGGACCAGAAGATGGTTTCCCCCCATCTCCTTGTCAGGAGTAAATAGTCAAATCCAGAACAGAGCAGGGAGAAAAGCAAACAAACTCTCATAAAAGTCTCTTACAAGCAGTAAGTTTTAAAAGACTCCACTGGGTTCCCTTTATTGGAGCACAGCAACTGTTATAAGATGTTCACCATAAGCAGTGACGTGACAACAGTTATGTAAGTAGAAGCTGATGAGTTAGGAAGAGAACCTCAGAACAGTACTGCTGTAATTCTGCGTATGACGAAGAGGCACGGCCTGCAGGAAGAAGCAGTCGTCTGTGTCACGCTGAGAAAAGGACTGTTTAAAATCCAGAGCCACTTCTTGTTAAGATAAAAGTATCTACAGCAACAGCATGGCCTAAATTCATTTCCCTTTGTATTGGACAGGAAGCCACCTCACTGAAGGAAAAGCACTTTGCCCACCACGAGTCTGGATGATCAGCAGCATCTGACAGATCCCTGGACATACAGTGGTTGCAGATTCCTGGAGCAATGGAGATGGCCAATCGCATAAATAAATACCTTGTAACACTTGTCCTGGACCTCTTGGAGTTCTTTGCTCTTGAGAAGAAGTTTGTTTTCCATGGAGCTGACCTTGGCTGGAGAATCCACACTTGAAAAAACAGATCTAAAAGAGCAAAGCCAAACAGCACGTGAATAGAGGTAAAAGCTACAGAAATCTGCATTTATGCAGCCTTGGTAAAGCCATTGGGTTCTTCCTTATACCAGGATAAAAGAAAGGTGCAGCAACCACAGTCTAACAGCCATCAACACAGATTAGATATACCATAAAACCTGATGACCTTAAGATCATCTAGTTTCAACCCCTCTGCCATGGGCAGGGACGTCTTCCACTAGACCATGTCACCCAAGGCTGTGGCCAACCTGGCCTTGAATGCTCCCAGGGATGGAGCATTTACCACTTCACTGGGCAACTTGTGCAATGCAGTGTCTCACCACTCTCACAGTAAAGAACTTCTTCCTTACATCTAACCTGAACTTCCCCTGTTTATTAGATAATCCATGTGTACTTCTAGTTACAATATTAATATTTCCTAGCAGTGACTTTTACGTCAAAGTGCAAAACAATAGATCACAGCAACATTTTTGCATAACTTGCATAGATTTATAAGTGCAACAAAAACAAAGCATAAAGTCAATGTAACCATTTGGAAAGATATCAAATTTACAGATAATTGCTTTTGACTTGGTACTTTATTTTTAAATGAGTTTTAGAATCATCATCAAAGTACAAAAGACCTAAAAAACTTTAACTTGTCATAATCTGCACCACAGGAAGAATTTAATATCCTTAGTTACCGTCTGGGAATCAAAATTGAAACTTTCCTAACCCAATTCATGCAATCCCTACGAACCCAACCAATACCAATATGATTAGTCACACTGCAGAATATCAGAGTTTCACTTACAAGTAATTTTCTTCCAAGAGACACAACTGTACTGTTCAAAACAATCTGACTCCAGAAACCTGGGGGAAACATCTACATGCTCTTAGGGTTTCTAATTGAGATTCAACAGTTAAGAAGTTTACCATTACTGTTAGTCTAAATTCACTCTAGGAAAGGATAGGCAGCCACTCAGTGTTTTGGAGCATACTTTTAGTGCTTTGCAGTCTTAAATCTGTAATTTGCAACCAAAAAAATTAAGTACACACATCAAAACATAATTAAAAAAATATATATCACATTCTCCCTCGCATAAAATGATTCAAAAGAGAAACTTAAGCGGTTAATGATGTGATGGAACCAGTGTTAACTGATAGATGAAAATGCAGAAGTAGAATGAAGGTGCTAATAAAAGATCATACAGTCTGCCCACACATTGCTTTCTGCTTCTCCTGGCCACAGTTTGGTATGCAGCCAGTTATCCCCATGGAGAGAAATGAGCTTTGAGCAGCTCTCTGCATATAGCCATACACCCACACACAGCAGCACAGTCTCTCTTAACACTAAGGAAAAGTTTGATTCCATCACCACCATTTTCTGAGAAAAATCTACTCCTTAATTCAAAGAGAGAAGCAAGGTAGTCACAAAAGAGAAAGACACCTGGGGTTTTATGAAAATGCTGCAGCCACCTAGCTATATCAAAGTAGATCTTCAGTACCAACATTTTAGGCAGTCATTAGGAAACACTGGTTTAATATCAGCAAACAAAACTAGCAAAACCCACCAATTCTGCCTTAAAAGGTCAAATATTAATATTTCTTTAGACATCTGAGATGGAAAAACTTAGAAGAAAAAATCCTACACGTTAATTATACAGCTATGATTAGGACTTCATAAAAAACAAACCATAGAATCCCAGCCTGGTTTGAATTGGAAGGGACCTTAAAGCTCATCCAGTTCCACCCCCCTACCATAGGCGGGGACATCTTCCACTAGAGCAGCTTGCTCCAAGTCCTGTTCAACATTGCCTTGAAAATGCGAATGCTTTTGTAAAGCATTCCTTTAGATCTGGTCCAATCAATCTGATCCATCAAATTATCATATTTTAAAATCAATTTATAAAGCGTGTCTATACTCCTACAGAGAAAAGGCAGCCATCTGAGAAAGATGCATATTAAATCCTATAACAGCTGGGTGTACAAACAAGGCTAAAAATGAAGAGTTGAGAAAAAGCAGTCTAAAAATACAAATTAAAGCTCACATTAACTAAAAAAGACACTAAGGAATCTGCTTTAAAATGTTAATCAAATATATGTAAATAGCTGCAATGTACTGAGACGAGTCTGAAAATCTTCTTATAATAAAAATTTAGCTTCACAGGGCTGAACTGCCCCGCTAAAACTATAATTTTGGCTTTTTTACTTATAGTTTCAACATTAGCCATCACCATGTGACTGTTATTCTTTTACAAATCTGAGGCATTATCTAAACAAAGTACAGCCAGTCCTCACAGACCTGCTTTTATTTGCTGTCTCTATTTCCCCTCCCCTGTTTTTTTCCCCTTATTTACTTTATTTGCTATTAAAAGAGTCAGAGCCTAATGGTATTCCAGGCACCATTTTGCACTTCAAACATTTCTCTTAGCAAGCCAACTTAAAGCATCCATAAGCACTGCACCACGGGAAGTTAACAGGAGAGATTCGAGCAAGAAGCTCAGAGCCCTGCAGAGATCCAGTTGTCCAGCCGGGAGCGACGGGATGGGACAGAGAACGGGAGACTCGCAGTGACCCAACTTAGTTTCATGAGCCGACTGTAGAGGGAGCTGCTCCTCATGGCTGGCGTCAGTTTTGGGAGGAAAAGAACGCTACAAACTAGAACTCCAATCTCCTTCCTCATCCCTAGCCAAAGGGAGGAAGGAATTCCTTATAAATATGTGTCCTGGTGACATGACAATTTTCCTGTAGTGGAAACCGCACATTTTATCCCCGAGTGAAGCTGATTTCGGTTAGCACTGGACACACAGTTTTTAAGAAACGTCCTTTTGCAGCAATTCTGCCCTGTGTACAAATTATATCAGAACAACTTCAAGATCATCCATGCAACCTTCAGAGTATCAGAAAGGGGGCAGACAGAGGAAATCAAGAGAAATGGAATACTGACTAATCTAATAAGCCTTGTCATGGTGATACAAGCTCTCAACACAGCATGACAAGGTGGAAAATACCCACATTGCTGGGGCACTTATGTTCTTCCTCAGTCAGGAATCATCTCGAAAATTAAACACATGCAATCCAACATCAAAAGCCACGATGCAAAGCTATCATTCGGGTTGGTAACCCCTCAGAATATTTCATTTAATTAACTGCTACATCTGGATCAATTCTTAGCACAACAAAGCAGTTTCTGCTGTTTCCTCTCAAGTGTGAAGAAAAGATTAACAAAAGGTAACCAGCATACATCAACAAGAAAACTTCAATAAAAGACTGAAAAGCCCCAAAGTCTACAGTTCCAAGTTCTGATAGCACTACCTGTGCCAACTTAGTTTCAAAAGACACACTGCCTGCATGGTTAAAACCAACCAAATTGACAGCTGCCCATCTAGTGATTGCACAGCCAGATCGGCAGCAGAACTATCAGAAATGGTGCTAGTTGAGCAAAAGCTCCACCAGTCTGTGGCTGAGATGAAGATGAAGAAAGTAGTACAGCAAAAGCTCTAAGCTGGTTGTGATGTATCAAACTCACACCTTAACCTCTCTTGTGCATCATACCTTCCTTTGTCCTTTTATGCCACTTTCACAAACCCCCAACTCACCTGTGCTTCTTCCTTCTCACAACGCTTGACACCATCTGTCCTAATCCTGGCCCCCACACGACATGCCTATAATCTCATCCCCCAGCCCTCATGCTCTATTCTTTTTAGCATTATACTCATCTGTACCTTCCACCCCCTCGTAAATGCTTGCTCAGGCCTAAAAAAAACCCAACCAAAACCAAACAGTGATAGCATCAATCTGTGAATAGAGCTAGCTGAAGCAAGGCATATTTTTGATATGCTCATCCTGTGCTTCCTCTTTAATCTATCTTTGGTGAAAGAGTTTACCAGAACCAGACAAACTGTTGGAAGAAATCAGTAGCCCTTCTTTTTGGAAGAATGGCCCATTTTAAACCCTAGAACCTTGCAAGAATAGGTTTGGACCATCTACCAAAGCCTCACAGACCACAATTTAAGAATTACTAGGATTATATTTCTTATATTCTGATAGATTACTTCCAAAAATAAAGCTCTATATCAGCAACTGAGGTTAGGTGCTAGCCCCACTGTCAGCCTTGCCTGGGAATGTATCTCCAGGTTCTCGTTTAGCAAGGATTTTGTATTAATCTAAGGTTTGCATCATAAGTAGTCAGACCAACTTAGCTCCCTACTCCAGTCAGAGGCAGACAAAAATTGACATCATAAACGATTTTTTATCGTGCTATTTATTTTTAATTAGGCATTTTGGTGTGTTTTATTAGGTATTGATTTTTATGAGGTATTCTAGTTTAGTTTATTAGGTATTTACTTTTATTAGATGTTTTGGTATATTGGGTTAGCCCTGGATTTCTAATGTATTTCTCTTATGCTTTAAGGGCTTCTGAGAGTCACCTGCAAAGGACAAGAAGAATTTTCTTTCACTGCTTGATGCATATTTCTGGCATGTAAGGGTTTCTGTCATTTGTTCTGAGCACTGGAGATCAGCCACAGTTAGGGACAAGAAGTGAAGTGGGGCTGGCTTTTAATGGAATTAAACTTTCAGTTGCCTGTTATCTTGTCACAATCCCACACTCGCAGCCAAACCAGCAGCCAGATTTGCAGACAGGCAGTTCTCCCCCATATCAAGAATTTAGAGGCCATAATGAGAGGAGAAGTTAGCTGTTCCTTTTCTGCAGCTTGATCCTCGTTCTTAGAATCATATAGGTGATTAACAAACACTTGGCTAGTACAGGAACCTATGACATAAGCAATGCCCTTGATTTCTCCTGACTGCTTCCTACCACACATTATTGTCGTGCCTTTTGCTCTTTTGTTCAATCTTATGCTTGTTACAGGGTCACAAATTCTTCCCTAAACTCTTCCCTAAACTATGGGGCAACATATAGAACATTTTCATTCAGTGGACCATTCTAAACTACACACTGACTACATGATTTCTGGCAACAGGTCAAAGTGATTTCAGTGAACCCTTCTAAGCTGAAGTGGTTAGGAGAAAGAGGAGACTGGAAAAGAGAACTTCTTTTAGCCTTCTGTCCATTTTTTTTAACTGCCATTTCTCTGAAGTATTTGAAACTCCAAGCTCAGCTACAGCTTCTTATTGTCCAGTGAACAAAGGCAACAGGATAACTCCAAACTTCATAGCTGGACAGCCCTCACATTAAAAGCAATGAAAGTTTCAAGGACCTTGTTAATGGCACTCTGCAGTTGCCCAGCCTGACTAGGAGCAGCACTAGAGGCATTAGAGCTATCGTGCTGCAGACACAGGAAGACGGATCTGCAGCACTTAGCAAAATAAGGGTTAGACTTCTAGAGGAAAGATTTTAAGAAGAAAAATTCTGGACTAATAAACTGTGACTTAAGACCTTCCAGAGAAGACATCCCAAGGTTTGCAACATATAAGCCTACCCCTCATGTACAGTTCTCTTTCCCATCCAGAATTTGATACTCAAACTAGTGTAGACAGAAACAGTACTTTATTTCCTCAAGCAAAACATACAACACACAATATATTATAAGTAAGAAGTGAGCTTTATGACCCACTGTTGCAGTGATATTGAGAAGAAACTAGTCACCGCATTATTTAAATACAGATATTTTCGAGTCTCCATACACTCTTTGCTATATTTAAATCACCTTCTTAGAAGAAAATGCAAGTATTTACTGAAAAAAAAATCAAATAAAAAAAATCAAAGTTCATTTTTCAAACTCTTATTCAAAAAAAAAAAATAAGAAAGAAAAAAAAAGGAAAGAAAAAAAGAAACTGAGATCTACTTCCATTAAAATTTGTTCTGGGGAAAATGAAGTACACGATGTCTTTCTGTTCCAGCTCACGAAAAAACAGGCCACACCAAGCAGAGATTTTACTTCAGTCAAGATTTCTCCAGAGCACATTAATCTCTATTCATTTGCTGTACCTCTCTTCTCATCGATTACCAGAATTCAAATGTAACTTCAATAGTCATTTTCAGTACGAGCTCCACAAAGAAAGCACATTAATCCGCCTGCTATATCTGCATTACTTTTCAGTCTTCAACCTCCAGCACAGTTACACCACTGATCCTGGGACATTACCTCACCTTCTCCTCAGTTCTAGTCCTGGGACCGATTACATACACATTTTTACCATACATATATGGTCACTGTTGAGCCTCTTCTGACTGTTACGTGAATGGTCATGCAGGTTTGATAGATGGATTGCAGCTTTCAGGCAGAAAACGTAATGCTGTAAGTTATTTCACTTCTAAATCAATACATTTTTAACCCCAAGATCTACAATTGTAACATTCCATTTTCCTAATTCTGCTGACAATATTAGATCATTTCAATATTAGATAATAATTTGATAATTAGACAAGTAAAAGAATACTTTGGGGGGAGGTTATTTCTTCTCCCTTCCTTCCTCTTTTGTCATCAAAGCAACTCTGCTGAGGAGAGACAATCAAAGATTCCCTTTTTATTATTGGCATAACCAGCACATAACCTTGATTCATAGTGTGGGCAAGATCAAAGATGTCAACAGTATCACCAGATTTGGTTACACACTTACCGCAGAGCAACTATCACAACCAATATGACAAAAACATGAAAACTTGATTAAGGCAGATTGACAACGAAGTCCCTGAAGGGAACTAATGAGCAGCAGTGAACGATGGTTGACACAAAAACACAGCACCTTGGAGTGCATTGAGTCACTAACCCAGCTAAAGCCATTGCATTCCTGAGAGGCCTCACGATACTGATGGAAGGACTTCATAACTTAACCTACTGCACTAATACTTTTTCAATAGCTCTGTCATCAGAAACTAACCACCCACCACACCAAATGGTTTATACCACACTATCTATAATCTTCTTCTCTGACTGCATTCTCTCAGAAAGCATGTATTCTTTCAATTGAAACCCACTTTTTCTAGATCTTTACCTCCCTCCACAGACACATACCCTGCATACTCCATCTAAATCTCCACTGTCTTAACACAAAATACAGCAATGTCCAGTCTTCGTATTTAACTTGACCTAACAGCACATAGTCAGCTGCCATGAAGATCCTTCTCTTCTTCACTGACCCATCACTGCACATTCCCAGATTAGCAGAGCTCAATCTCTGTGGATCACTGATTCAGCCTTACACATCCCCAGCACTTGGTGCCCACTCTCTGACCCAATAAAATAACACACACCCCCTTTTCCATCTCTGAACTCCTCAGTATTCTCATTCTTTCAGCGATCTGCAATATCAGAAATGCAATCACCTACTGCTCCCTGGTTAACAGCAATAACTGACTGAAAGTATTTGAACAACAATTTTAACAGTAACTGGTTTAGAATCAATCTTTCCATTCCATTCCCTCCCCCTCATCCCAGAAATAATCACAAAACAGTAGGACAGGCACAAGCCACAGTAGCAACAGATCCAGCCAGAATCTGGCAGCTTCCCTAAAGCAGAGTACAGGCTAGTTAAAACAGCTTTTCCTCACACACACCATCCTCACTGTAACAAACCTTCACATTTTTTCCAACGGTCCTAAGCAATCTACCTAAGCAATAGTTTCTACTTACTCTGATTTGAGGATCCCTAATGCCTTGATGAATGAAAACCCCACAAACGGCAGATCTTCACCGGAGAAACCTGCTGGGTTCAACTGGCGCGTAGAGGATAAAACCCGCGAATTCTTCTCTGGTTCATCAAAATTTGAGGTGTCATCATCAGACTTGAGAGTAGGAACGAAGGGGGGAGGAGCTGGTGAAAAAAAAGCAAGAAGAAAAGACAAAATTCAGCTACAGTTCACTCTGCAATAGTCCCACTCATTCAGTGCTTGCAATGGCACTGCAGCTCCTGCTTTTAATCTTGCTAACACAAGCAGACTGAGCTGCTGCTCTCCAATGTATTACAGCAACAAGAGATTAACCCTTAAGCTACCAACATGGCTACCACTCTGCAGGCAGAATGTCTCCCACACTGATTACACTGGGATTTAGGATGGGGATTTGAGATTGTTGGGTTTGGGGTGGGTTTTTTTCAGGTTAGGTTTTGGTTTTTTTAAACACATACATGGAATCAAATCAAAGCATCAGGCTAGCTAAAAGTAATTCCATTCTGATTCATCTAGAAAATGTCTCCAACCTATGCAATTAGTGACACTACATGGGAACATAGCCTGATCCTTTGCTAGTCAGCTAAGTGATACCTTTAACCTTTAATACCACCAAGAATCCTCCCAGCATAAGCTTCTAATCAACAGCAAACTGGTCTTTCTCCTGGACAATTCTAATAAACTACAGCTACCATAAACTAATTGGTCTTTAGGAAGGGAAGAAATATCAGTGAGATTTTATTTCTCTATAGAGCTTGCTAAAGACCTAGAACTGTTGTCAGGACACCACTGCAGTCTGGCTCCGATACAATCAGCTCTGAAGAGGGGTATAAATAGCAGGAATCACAATGTATTTCTTACTACAATTTCTAAATTGGTACCATTTAACTTGTTAAGCAGTTGTTTCATTTCAGCTGATTTTCTTGTGTTTGCTTCAGTTTAATTAACCAGCAGAACAAAAGAACAAGTTCTTCTCAATGATGTGCAGCACCCAAGCTACCTGCTGGCTCGGCTACCCGTGTGAAAGGAGTGAATGCAAAAACCTGCTGTGCAATTCCTGCCTCATTAAATCACTTTTTCTAAAAGGGTTGGGTTTGGTTTTTTTTAAGTTATTTCATCACTCGGGTCCTCTCTCACTGCAAATCTACTAATCTCTTTGCTCTATAAAGGAGACAGCTCTTCAGTCAGCAACTAGAACACAGCCCATTGTCACAAGCTGATGGAAGTGTAGTGTGCTAAAACCGTTACCATGGCTCCAGTATAGATCTCCTGTAGCTGAAGGGCTGATGAGAATTGAAGAACCGGGAACAAACATTACAACCCCTGCAGTGCAGGCTCCCTGCTCCTCACTCTCTGCATGCTCGGAGTTTAACCCTACCTGCCTGCAGTCGTGACAGATGCTGAGGCTTATCTGACTGACAGGGCAGAATGAGTCAGGGCTGGAGCTTGCTGGCTCCCTCTAGGTTGCCAAAGCCTTTCCCAGCCTGCTTTTTAACTCTTCATTCTCTAAACAAATGCATGCTTCAACAACCCACCAAGCCAGCATTAACAGCCCAAAAAAATAAGGAATCCGTCTGTACAAACTGGTAAATCACAAGTGCACATGCAGGCTTTGTAAGCAGCTCCCCAAGGAGCCATTCTGACGCGGCTCCAAAGCAAGGAAGTGAGAAGAAATTCCATGAAGCAGATAGGATGCTGCTCACGTACAGCAGTTCCAAGTACATTAGAATGAGATAAATGGGGAAAATACACAAATTAAATAGGTTCTGGAGTAAGCAGTTTTACTGACTGGCTCCAGAACATTTCCATTTTCTGTCAATAGCACTAATTTATTAATTTCTGCTGGTTTATTGGTTATAATATAAATTTAGATCCAATATAAAGCTGACATTTCTGTACTGTAAACATGATTTTGGAACACAGATTGTTTATTAGTATCTGTGGGGTTTTTTTAAATTCACTTAATGTCAGGATAGCATCCAGCCACTCTTTTATATGCTCTTCGTGATTAAAACCAGAGAAGCAACAGAAACCAGTCTGTAAGTATATCATCTTCAATGCAAATATAAACCCAAGTTATAGATAATTCATAGCAGAGGAGCAGAAGTTCAGGAATTATTTTTTAGTTTAGGACCTCTGCTGAAAGAACTTTTATCATTCTCTTGGAGGAAGGGGTTACTGGGGGAGGGGGGGGGAACATTGGCTTTGAAGACTGTCTATGAAGATACTGTCTGTGAAGTGAAGTAATATAGAAAACAGCAAAACCTCTTCACTTTGTCTGGGGAAGTCTAGAATCTTTCTTAAAGAGGTAGCAAAGCCCAACTTAACTGCCTTCTTAGAATGGTCTAACATCAGGTTACATACTGCTCAGAGCCTGACAGATAACTTCATCTTTGAAAGAGAGATCTAGTGCCTTATTTCTCACCTGAAATTAGCTAAGATGATCTTAAAAGCCATCTCCAAGTCCTTGCAATGAAAAATAAAGACTTTCCCCTTACCAATAATAAGAATTCCTAGTCAAACCATATGCATAAAAGAAAACATAACTTGAATATGCCTAAGATCAGCATGCACCTAAAAAGAGGAAAGGCATTCAATAGGGGAACAGTGGATACAGAAAGATAAAACTGAATCAGAGACAGAGCAAACCTTCAGGGCTGGTAGGAAATAGTTTACAAAGCACAATGTTTAACACCATATTTTCTTCTAATGTTCAATAAACTATGTGAACAGTGGAGAAATTGTGAATACTGGATTGAAAAATACTGAAAAATCATCTGCCCTAGAGTTTGCATTCATTGTAAATCCATGACTAACAGTCCAAAAACCCTGCAACTTTGCAGCATAACCTTGTTACAAGTGTTGTACCAAGAAACAGTAGCAACTAAAAAGAAAACTTCTAAAAAGCAGTCATTCAACAGAAATACCTCTAGATGTTAAGTAGTTCTGAACTGCCAACAGTAACTGAGAGCGAGAACTTCTTCAGAAGTTTCAGGACCCTGGAAAAAGACTCACTTAGGAGTAAGAGGGAATATCTTTAAGGAAAAAAAAGCTAGATCCACTCTCAGGTTTTTCAATTATTTGGTAGCTTCTTTATATTCTTTTATTCCTACCACTACGGAGTCCTTTGTCTGATGTCCAAAACATCTACAGAATAAACAGAGTAATTTTGCAAAAAAACTAGCTAAAACAGAGAAGTAATTGTGTTTTCAAACATGGGTGACATGATATATAGTTAAATTATTATTTCTTGCTTAAAATCAGAGAACTGTCACACAACTATAGGAGTTTCGGATCAAGATGCAGATTGGTGAATGGAAATACACTGACATGCTTACCAGTTGCTTTTTCAAAGGGAGGAATCCTTTAGTAGAGGTCAAGACAAGTCTCTAAATGTTAAAACACTGAACTAAATGTTAAAACCATGCCATCCCATCCGACAAGGTGAAAAATCTGCATGTTTTCCAGGCTCACCCCCTCCCAAAGAGGAGGCAAAACGATTACTCAAAAAGACAGTAAACCTGATGCTTCTATTCATACAAACTGGTTGGGTATAAAGACTTCTTTTTGTTTCCAATGTTACAAACAAGCATACATGTTCTATTTACCATTTAAAGTATCTTGTAGAGAACTGCATGTTTTAAAAAAAAGCCCATTTCTTGCCTAGATACCTCCCCACTTGTGGAAGGATGTAACCCTCTTCCATCTGTTCCAAAGAATGACTTTCAGAGGAAAAGGGGGTGTTGTAGGTTGCTAAGTTTAAGAAAAAAAAGAAAGCAGCAAACTCCAGCACACATGCACTGCAGTTCTGTAACTGGTTTATCATTAGGATTAGAGAAAATGTCTGCATGAAAAGAAGCTGCTTTTGGTTTTGAGGGTATGTATTTATGAGTAGTTCAAGAAACGTTGCCTTAATCAGGTCTCTCTATCCTTTCAAAATATTTTCATGCAAATTCAGAAGAGATAACTGCATTTCCCCAGGGACACTGAAAGACTGAAATAGGAAACTGAAAGGAAATACACGTTTCTTAAGAATAAAAATGTGTCTTTCCTTGATCTGCAAGGTGATCTATATGTGCCTTCTGAGGAAAGCATCCACACAGTAGGTTAGGTATTACCCTTCCTCAGGCTTTAAGAGGCCTGTGTGAGTAATGTGTCATGGAAGAAATGGAAAATAAAAAGTAA
>JBCJKH010056446.1:0-21631 GCA_039877255.1 Loriculus beryllinus
GGTGTCCCTGCCCATGGCAGGGGGGTTGGAACTGGATGATCTTAAGGTCCTTTCCAACCCTAACGATTCTATGATTCCATGATTCTATGAGAATAATCCCATGATGAAAGGCAGAATATTGTGTAAAAGTGATGAGAGAAATTGAATATTAAATCTGAACATATATATATATATATATAAATGTGAATATTACAAATGATATTTATAAGCTTAATACTTTTATGTGGCAGGTAAATACGCAATGTAGATACCCAAAGATCATGTTTCAAAGCACTGGCAGCTAATGCAGGAATCAGGAAGCCATTTTTCCACATAAAGCATTGCACAATTAGTTCAGTGCCTTGTGGGTTCTGCTTTAACCTGAATCAGCATTCCCCACAAGTTTTGATGGAATATGCCTGTGTTGACTGAAATGTGTTAACCTGGACACTTGACAAAAGGCTGGAGAGTCATAATTGGATAAATGTGAGTTTTTCCTCTTAAAAACAAAGAAACAAACAGAAAAACCTACTTGAGAGATATTACTAAACCAAATTTAAGAATTAATCATCCATTAATACCTGCTTCTGTGGGTTCAAGCTATGAGACTTTGCTATTCATATTGCCACTTGAAGTTATGTCAGAAAATCTTTGTGTCATAGTTAAATTAAATAATGTGTAGTAACAAATCTACAAGTACCTCCTCTTGGATGTTAACTCTAAACACTTGATTTTTTGCATCTAATCTTTGGACCTGTAAACACAGCAGATCCCTCTCCCTCCAGGTTTGAAATCTGGCCCAAAGTTCATGTCAGAAACAGAATTAAAACTTTATTTTCTGAATTTATGTTCACCTCAATCCTGAGAGAAGAACCTTTCTAGCAAGCAGAAGGAACTACAGACAGTGTAACTCCAGTCTCATGGAGCAAAACCCATCCAAAATACAAATCAAAATAAACAAATGCATTTTCTGAGGTGGAAGGAAACATGGAGGCTCACAGCTCTCAGATTCCCAACCCCATTCATTCCTTCTCTTTTCCTCATGAGGCAGTGTGGCACACATGTTTTTATACGATGTATGGGGGGCTAGTCATGAAGCTGGGCATCTTCCCCTTTGTCTCCTAGACCAGAGGATTTGTATGTGACCTCAATGAAAAAAATACCAGAGATGGGAGATCTCACCAAATTACTGTAACTTCCTTACTTACCAACACTAGTGACACATGGGCATTTAAACATTCAGTCCCAGTAGCTTGCCTCCATACAGCTCTCCACCACCAGTTATCCTGTTAGGAAAAGCAGACAGAACAGTGGTGCTATGATGGTATACCGTGAGAAAAGCATTTAACTTAAGCCTCACTCTTAGTGCTTACCAGTGTGAGAACAAATTGTATTCTTGATTCATCATAGGCTCACCAATGTCCCAAACATACAGTATTAGGTAAGTTTTTGTTTCTTTGGAACAGATAGTGAAACCAAGCTTGGCTGGGAGGCAGGCAATATATTATACTGTCAGATGTGGTGGCAAAGGTTGTGTAACAAGCAAAAGATTACCTATGCACACATCTGGATAATCTCAGTAGAATGGATGAGTTTTTTCTTGCCTTGCTGCAAGACCAGTTTAATAACTAGTACAATTCAGGTAAGGCTTCCTTTCACTCCCACGTCGTAAAACTTTGTCAGCTTAATTTTTGTTTATAATAAAGAAGTAGTTGGCAGCTATTAGCAGAAAGAAAGGAGGTAAGGACAGTGCACTAATAAGGAGTGATGAGCATGAAATTCACAGAAAAGTTACCAAGCAAACCATCTACAATCATACTGGTTACATGTATGCATTCACCTCTGCTTTCTGATTATCTTCTCAATAACATAGGTGACTACTAACCAAACTTGCCCCATGTTAACACTGAGCCTCTCAGATCTGACATTTTTAGAAAGATAAAATAACTATTTTTAACTATCTCGTTCTTCCGGGATAGTAATGGAGTGCCCCCAGAATTCCTTCATAAGGAGGGAAGAGATAATATATATATGCATTTAGTCATTGGAAGGGCACTGTAAAGAGAGAGACAAAAATCTGAAAGACCTCTATGATGGTAAGAGTTATTTAGAAATACTAGCAGTGCATTAATATCATATCTATTCACTGATGTCCTAGGTGCATCAAGAAAATAAATATTCCACTTCTTTTGGCAACATTTCCTGTATCATAACACACCATCTACTTGAACCAGGTACTGAAGAATCAAAGACCTTATGTCTTGGAAGGGAACAGTCTGTCAGCTTCCCTCTCCCTTTCTTTCATTCTGTTTTCAACTTTCTCTCTTCATGTTACTAACATACCTTTTTTCCCCCCCTAATTATTCTGTAAACACAATTTCCATTTCCTTCATTTATAAAATGTGAACTCTTGATCTTTGCAAGCTTTGAGGACATAAAATCTATGCCAGTTGTTCACACTGCTACTACATGCATTTAATTTGTGAAAATTCAGGGATTTTAAAAAGCTTTGAAAAGACTACAGACAACACTGATACCTTGTTTGCAATAACCTAGACCTTGTTTCCAACACAGAGCACTTGGGAGACATCTCCTCCAGCCTACATTTGTACCTGGCCGATTCCTTTCGCCTAACACCTTGCATATATGGCTTTTCCTAGCAGTTTTGTCATCCTGTTTTTCACCATTTCATATTTTCATTACAGCACTGCCTTTTCCCGATCTTGATACAAGCAGTTTTGTACGTGACCAATGACAACACTGTTGCAAAAAATCATTTCTTACTCTCTTACACCAAGACCTAAGTTAAGCTTCTGACTAATATACCAACTTAACCTACTTGGGGCTCCCCACCCGTAATGAACAGCAACCCTTCCTCTGTGCACTCTTTAAGGGTTGCAGGTGAAAAGCTGCAGTCGAGAATAATGCATTATTATTGCCATGTTAAAAACGCTACCCTGAATCCATAGCTGCCTCTCTACGCTGCTGACCCACCGCACCCAGAGGCCTCCGCATAGCCCCCACCGAGGGCTGGGCCCAGGCAAGCGACCCCGGGGCAGCTCGCACCGCCTCACACCCCCTGACCCCACACGAGCTCCTTGCCCAGGTGAGAAGGAGGTTTGCTGCGGACCCCAAGGCGGGGGAAACCTGCGGGAAGCTCCGCACCACCCCCACCGAGCCCCTCCGGCAGCGGAACCGAGCCCTGCAGCCCGCGCCGGGCCCGCCAAGGCAGCGCCCTCAGGGTCGCACCTCGCCTCCCGCGCACGCCGGGACCTGTAGTTCGGTAGGCGAGCGGCCGTGTTGGTCGTAGCAAGCGCGGCGGACCCTAAGGACTACAGCTCCCAGCATGCCTTGCGCGCGGGCGGTGGACGCATCCGCTGGCGGCGGCGTGGGTGCGCGTTGCCGGGCAGTCAGCTGGCTGCGGGGCGATAAGAGGGCGGGCGGCAGGGGCGCTCGGGGCGAGCTCGCTCGGTCGCTCACTCACGTCCTGCCGCGCTCCTCTCGGCGGGGGGAGAAGGAGCCCGCTCCGCCATGGCTGAGACGATCGCGGACACCCGGCGGCTCATCAGCAAGCCGCAGAACCTGAACGACGCCTACGGGCCGCCCAGCAACTTCCTGGAGATCGACGTGGGTAACCCGCAGACCGTGGGGGTGGGCCGCGGGCGCTTCACTACCTACGAGATCCGCGTCAAGGTGAGCGCCCGGCTCGGTGGGGAGGGTGAGAGGCAGCTGGGCGCTGCGGCCGGCACAGTTTATGCTTGCCGGGGACCTGGACGGGTGGCCGGGGGTGCCCATCGGGCAGCTCCGTGGGGTCCGATCTGCTCCTCCTGAGGCGGGCCCCGGGAGCCAGTCGAGAGCGAGGGAGGGAGAATGCGGAGCCCGTGTGTCGGCGATGGGTTCCAGGCGGCACTTACATAACCGGGACGGGTGTCCGCGGGGCCGAGGCCGGGGCGGCGGGTTGCCGCCGTCGTGTCCTTCAGGGCCCGTTTGACAGCTGGCGCGGTGGGTACCACTGAGCAGGTGATGGCTGAGCGGCAGCGGCCTTCACTGTCAGCGTGAGAGCAGGGCCTGGCCTCTGCAGGCGGCTGGAACTGGCCGCTCTGGCGCTCTGGTGATAGCGAAGGCAGTGCACTCCGGATGAAATAACCAAAGAACAAATGTTCTTTCGGCGCCGGTGTTCACAACTGTATTGTGCACAGCGGAATATTGATGTACTGTGAGAATCTGACTCTAAGTAAATAGAAGAGGGCGAACTCTTAGCTGTCTGAGGTGTAGTAATATGGATGTATCTGCCCTGAGAACGAGGTTAAGTTCAGGATTTCAGCAGCCTCAAAAACCTGTAGAGAATGTGTAAACAAGTCTAGTGGGTGCACGTGCTGGGTCAGAGCTAGCTGAAGTGATAAGGTGAGTGTGTATAGGGAGGCCTTCCTGTTTGCTTTTGTACCTGAAATATTGAGTGTCAAATAAATATAAGGCTGTTTCTCATGTACTGTCAAGTTTTTCTTAGTGGCACTGGACTCCTTCCTAGCTGGAAGGGCAGTGTTCACTAGCATGCCCCAAAGGCTAATAGTCTTAAGCTTGAGAGAAGCTATGTGGAGTAATAAGGTCTTTCTCATTTCATAAACAGGGCCTGGAGGAGTGGACAGTGAAATGCAGTATCTATGGCATTGGTCCATGCCTGTGCTAGTAGGGACTTGGGGCAGGACATCCGTTTAGTCAGGCTTTCAGGGAGTAGTTGAAAGATGGCTTTTTTTTTTTGTATCTTGTGGTTGAGTCTACTACCTTGTATAGGTTTACTGTTTTGCAGCTGATTGAACATGGTCAGTTGTTACAGGCAATAATAGAGAAGGAAGAAGCCTCATTGACTCTCTGTGCCTATCTTTGCAGTATGGGTTCTTCTTTCACATGAAATGCACATGCCTTCATGACAGGGAAGGCTTCAGCTGAGGGCTGCTGCTCTGGTCTCTAAAAGTCTTCAGACAATCCCTGTGTGGATTTTCTGGTCGAAGTTCTCAGCTTAGTATAACTTAAAAAGCAACATCATTTGGGGTCTAAAGCTATGAGGGAGGATACTTCTTTCATTCTGACACTCCTAAATTGCTGTGTCCCCTGACTATCCTTATGTTTCAGGATGTGCTCATGAGGTGGGAAGAACAAACTGAAACAGCTGTAACCTGTGTTTGGCCTCTGTGTGAGGACAAACTTGAACTTGCACACTTGTGTTTTATTACACTGCCCTAGCAGCCCAGTTTGCAGAAAGATGTAACTCTACCTTGTTTGGAAAGTATTTGTGCCTTAAGTTCCTGATGATGTTCCTTTTTGTGAGATTGAGCATTTGGAATTGCTGGATGTAGGTAAGATGATACAAAAGGGACATAGCTGTGATGTGGCCTTGGGAATGAGACCAAATTTACTAGATTTAAAATATTATTTTTTTTTTCCCCTTGCCCCCAAAATCCCCAATTGAGGATCTTCAGCAGAAAGGAAAGCAGAAAAGCAGGTTCTGAGACAGATTACTATTAGCCCATCTGCTGTTTGGGTAGAAAATTTTGGATTCCTGTTGTAACAAAGACCTAGAAGTGACTTGAACAAACATACGCTGTGACAGTACTGTGACCTTCCTCTGTTCTTCCTCCCATCCTGACTATTGGATAAACATTGCTTCCTCCCACTCCTTACTTGCATCTCTGCATATCTGTAGACAGGACTGCTTCTGATACATGATGATTCCCTTTCCAGTTGTGAGCTACTTTTACACAGAGTGCATCCATACTGTATACATTCACAGCTGTAGTGAACTGTAAATTGAGTTTTATGTCTCTGTGTGCTGGAAGGCTACAGAGCAGGTAATACAAGTCATGCAGAATTGCTTTCGCTGTCTAAACTTGTATCAATTAACTGCTTCTCAGCAGAACATAGACCATGTTGCTAATAACACAAGTTTCATTATGGGAGAAGAGTTAGAACTTGTATTGCTATAGTATTTTATTTCTAAAATTTGTTCGTGCGTGGTAGGCATCAGCGTCCCACAGTGGTGCTAGTAGTGGCAGCAGTACAAACCTGAGATGGAGTGAGTTACCTGCACTGTATCTGGAAAACTATTTATTCAACTAACATCGACATTAGAATGTTTAGGGGTGCAGAAATGGATAGCTTAACTGCTGCCAAGTTCAGGTAAAAGCTATTGGACAGGCTGATGCTATGGCTGGAAATCATGCTAAGCCAGAAACATGGTCAGAGAGGACACAGAGATTTAAGTTTGAATTAAAGCAATTAGACTTGTACGATTCCCGTGGTGTTTACGAACTTGGTGTAAGGGTAATTCTGTATTGCTTTTTCTGAGTCTCAAAGCTTAACTTTTTTGGGAGAGACTGAGCTTGCTAGCAGACACTTGAACTGATGTCGGGTAACTAATATCTTGCAAAAAGTACTTGTGTGAAATACTGCAGAGCTCCCCCCAAGCTTTTATTGGCAAGCTTTCTGCTGGTATTGCAGCTGAAGCATATCTGTTGCCTGGAAAGCAACAAGTGGAACAACCTCATGCTTTAATTCTTATATTGCTGTACTCATCAGCTTCTGGTGGAAGTTGGAAAGCCTAATGGGGAACTTAAAAGTTTTGGGTAGACTGCTCACCAGTATACTACTAGATAAGCAAGTCAATTGTATTTCAGTACTTATGAAAAACCTTAGTGTTTCCTAGCATGTCCTGCACGTGTGCAGGCCAGTGGGATGGCTGTGCACTGTGGTAAATGCATGGTACTTTCACAAGCAGTTAGGCTCAGTGCTGCAGGTGGTACTTATACAGCAGTTTCAGTGGGGCAGCTTACTTCACAGAAGTAAGTCAAAGTTGGTCAAAGTATTGACTTTCTGAGCCTAAACTTGCATTAAATAACATACTGTTCTTGGCAGACTGGACAAGGTGATGACAGAAAACTTTCCACTGTAGCAACCATTATAAGACAGCGTGGTGGTATGCCACTGCAGTGCAGCTTGGCAGTGAAAGTCAAATGTCTTGTTCAGAAATTGTAAATGCCATCCTTCAGTGCTAAAATAGGAAATCAGAGTGGATCATGTACTTGACAAGGTTTTAAAGAATTTGCTCTCCATCAGCAGTATTAGTGAGTTTGCATCATTTTAAGGTATTCTTTGTGTGAAGGCTTAATGAGCTATAAAAGAGAACAAAGCAATAGGGTATAAGGCTCTAAGTGCTTTTTCTAGTAAAATAAAACTTGATAGACTAATAATCTCATCTAAAGATACCTAGATCGTTATAGTATGGTGACTGTAGTGGTCACAGCTAACATAATCAACTAGATGGCCTGCCAGAGTAATAGAGCAAACTACTTTGCTGCCCTTGCCTCTTGAGAGGTGTGAACCAGCAGTTAATTTCTCAGTGTAAATATCCTTACATGCTTGGGAGCCTTTAGCTGTTCACTCAGGAACCACCACCAGAGGGGTAGTGGTTCCCTTGTTGCACATTTTCAGAGTGGGCTTCTGCCTGTCAACACAGGCATGTGAATACTTGATAATGTTTATAGGCTGTTGGCCAGTCCTCTCTCTGAATTCCAAGAAGGAAATGTAGAACAAATGGCAGTTGTTATATTATCATCCTACAGCATGTCTGCAGTCCTCAATCCAATTATCACCTGACTTCTACTGTACTTAAGACATAGTTTTCCTGGTAACTGGGTCAACAGGAATGTCTTTGCTCAAACAGATTCTGTGCCACAGCTTCAGTTGCTAAATCCTTTAAGAAGACAAGATAAGCTTTACAAGTTAACTCTGATCCCAGCAATTGGTGACATACTTTAGAGCCATACAGCCACTGTAAAAGCAATGCCATAGGAGGTAAGCACATTGCTCAGAATACTGTCAACAAAGCATACAGATATCCAGGAACTTGCTGCATCTGGGAATATACTCCTTTGTTCACACCATTTTATCTGTTATTGTTTCTGTAGAAGTGACTTCTGTGCTGCTTGTTTTAGTTGGGTTTGTCAATTAGACTAAAAGGTTAAATTATCTGTTGATTAGTGAGAGCTTGCAGAGAAGTCATTAATAGTCAAACTGACAGTTAGAATTATAATAAAATACCTGCTACTCCAAGTAGTTAAATAACTGTTTTTAGTCAAACCAAAGTTAAACAATAAGCCTTTGTCTTAATTCTGTTCTTTAATACTGAATTGCCTCTAATCAGTGTGGTTAAACTTGGCACTGAAGCACACCTTAGCTTCCTGGGGTCCCACAGCTCAGTGGCTTGTCTTGAGGTATAGAAGTAATGCCTTGCTATTGTGCTTCCAAATATGAAATGCATCACTTGAGTGGTGCCAATACTCTTGAAGGCAGCAGTCACCTCTCCTCTCTCTTCTGCAGAGAGACTTCTGTAGACCTGCAGAGGTGTTTGACTGTGTAGACCCAATGTGGGGAAGGAAATGAACACACAAGCTGTGAAGTGCTTGCATTGTTAAAAATAATATTGGTCCCAAAGGATTGGGGAAGTATATCAAAGAACTGCTGAACTTGAGCTGCTTTTGAAAGTCTGTTCTCATCTTAACCCATTGTTTTCAAGGCCTGTCTTGGATATGATACTTGCATTTCAGCATATTTATAGTAGTCTGACTTGAGTGACTGATTTGAGTTTGACTTCTGCAATCAAAGTCAAAGTAAGATGGTAAATGAACTGAAAGTATAAATTGCTCAGACAGCACTTACCTTATGCCATGGCTTTGCAATGTGACATTCCTGATCTGGTGAATGTGCCTTTGAAATGCTGTTCTTGAACAGTGCAGTATTTCCTGTCCTTCATGTGTTTAGCTGGGTTTGAAGTTGCAGGTTCTTCTCCTGCTATGAGAAGAATCAGGTCTGCTGGTATGCATAGTTGACTTCAGCATTGTTCAGTTTTGTAGTGAGTGAAGCTTGTGGCGGGGTAATGACTAAATACTGACTCAGTGTTGGATGTGTTTTGGAATGCATAATCAGCACTAATTCTTTCTCTGCTACTGCAAGTCTTGCATCACACTCTAAGTCTACTCTTAACTGTAGTTTAATTACTCTTCTAATACCCTATTCTAGACTGTGCTACCAGTTTTAGACTCCTCTTCGAAGGATAAAAATGCAGTGATTCAGGTGATGTTGTTCTACAGCCCACCTTAAACACTCACTGTGCCACTGAGCACAGAAAAGGATATTCAGAAAAGGATAGCTGGAAGGGTAACAACTCCCCAGGACACTGACTAGAGAGACTGAAGTAGGGTGGCTTGGATGAAAGAAACTTCTGAAGCAAGGAGAAAGGATTTACAAGTCCATTGCATGTATTTACTCTGAGCAGCTGATTTTTCTGTAGAGCTTTTTTTATTAAACGAGGTTCAGGAGGCTAGTCCAAAGGTACTGAACTGGTTTGATGTTGATGTCTGTTACTGTGCGAATAAAATAGCCAAGTCTCTCAATAATGCTTTGTATTAGTATGTTAGTTTAACTGGTGACTTTTGAGTCTATTTCTGCACATACAATGTGGGCCTTGATTGTCATGTAGCAAGAGTGTGCTCTAGTACAGTGCTGAACAGACCAATCAAATGAACAATGACTGATCTTTGTAGGACGGATGGCTGTGATCCAGGTAGGCATATGATACCAAAGTATTTTGATATGTTTTTATTGTTAGATGGCTTGTCAAAAAACTGTCAGCTTGAACTTCAGAGCAGTTGGGTCTCTACTCTTTCATCTGGGGAAATTAAATGATGCAGTGTAGATGTGAGCTTCTAACTGTAGGGAAAGTATTTGCTTTAAAGTTTTTTTTTTCACTGGAGGCTGTTTTAGCAAGTAAATGATCTGAATGTTTATGAAGCTATAGCACAGAGTGAAGCATCTGAAGTTGCTATTACAACCTTTTTTGATGTGAGAAGGATGGTGAAGCCCTAACCTTCTACTCGAGGTATAAAGCTAAGTATTTTACTGACTGAAGGCACGTCCATGAACATATTCCTTATGTGGTTACTTAAGAATGCAGCGCAAAGCTGCTGTCATGGAAGGATCTTCTGTGGCACATGACAGTACAGTCTGTGTTGGCCACAAAGCCAGTCCTGAAGGTTTAGCTAATAGCTAGCGTATAGCAGCTTTACTCTAAAATACAGAGGAAAATGAAGCTATATCTGAAGTGGTTCAAAGCCACCTCTGTACCTGGAAATAATGCTTCAGAGACTATGGGCCTAAGCTGCAGCGTCTGCCAAATGTGAAGATAGGCTACAAATTAAAGAATGTGAATGTTACTATTCTAAGGAAATATGAAGAGGTTTTTTTGTTGTAGTGTTTTATGTTGGGAAGGGGGGTTTGTTGTTTTGTTGTGTTTTTTTTCTACTTAATGTGCCTACATCTTTGCTAGTTATCTCTTGTTTCTTACATGCTTATGAAGTGTTGGGATGCTAGACTGTCTCTAGCTCACAACATGTTAAAACTTTTGTTCCTTATAAAAGTTATCAATTGCAGCAATTCACTGCAATTTGTTGGCCCCATTTGACTGTAGCTGGTAGATGTCAGCTAATGATGCTAAAGCATCAATTTAATGTGATCCCTCTTCAGTCATTTTCAATAAGGAATGAATGGTAACATTGCAGTAGGCCAAACCAGAGCTTATGGCAGTTACACCTTGCAATCATGTATAAGTAGCAGTCCCTTCTTTGGGGTACTTTTGGATACTTTCTTTTGGATACTTTTGGAGTATTTGATACGCCAAAGGAGCTTTGCCTTGCTAACCCTGAAATGATTAAATGATATCTGGAGTTACTAATTCTGTCTGGGTGTTGTAAAAGCCTATGCCTGAATATGCCCTTCTTAAAGTAGGCTTCTGTTTTTACCTTTGGCTTCTAAGCATGAAACCCGAAGAATCCCTAAACAATGTTTTTCTAGACTTGACTCTGCTTTGAGCTGTTTGACCATGGCACACCATAATTCATCTGTTCATGATGATGGTGAACTTTGGATCAGATGATGGTAGATGCTGCCTGGCTGACACCCCTACACTAATTTTCATAGAGCAGCTCTGGGCTCAAGGCATTTGACTTGACAAAAGTTAAATCTTGTCTGAAAACTTAAAGTCTTTGTGTTGGAATTAGGATTTTGCTGCTTCAATCTTAAAGCTGTGAAGCATCCTAGCTCCATGTCTAGGGGTTTTGGAATGGGAAGCTCTATAGTTCTTGGTGTAGCTTAGGTCAGCATTGTTTAAAACTTGGGTGTATACAGATGGTCAGATTTTTCCATGTTCTATTAGTTTCAGATTTTTTGCCTGTAATATACCATCAGTAGACCTGGAGGTCAGTTAGATGAAAGGGGAGGTAGAATTCTGCTTTGATCAAAATGACTGAAACTTAAACAAGTAACAGCCTCTTATCTGACCTTTTGCAGTGGGAAAAGGTTTTACTTCAGTGAACAGCAGAAAACTAAACTTCTAGCAACTGAGGTTTACAGTATGCTTGCCTTCTTTCTTGCATTTTATATTTGTAGGAAATGGGGAGATAGCTGCTTATGTCAAGTCGGGAAGGAAACATCACTGGCAAGGTTTCTGCAACAACAGAGCACTGCTGGAACCAGTTTCTTGTGCTAAAGGGCAGCAGGTTCTTGTGTTAAGAAAACTATACTTTTCCATCTTCCCTGAATGCTACTTCCAAGTGTAGCTGAAGGGTGTAGTCCCTTGACAGATTACAGCTTCTATGAAGAGACAGTAAGAAATTTGGATTTAGCTTCTGAGAGTCAAGGCCGCAAAATTCTATCAGAAGTGAGCTGAGTGCTTTCTTTCACTGTTTTAATGGAAATAGAGATGTATCAAGGCTACCACAACCTACTTGAAAAGACAACATCAAAGTAGGTACTGTGGCAACGCTGCAGCTTTATTCTCCATTAGGAGTGGGAAACATGGGCAATGCAGGGCAGCTGCTGAATGTCTCATTGGCAGATGAGCAAATGAACCAAATTCACCACAGAAACTATCCCGGACAGCTACTACTATAGAGCTTCTGCAGCTGTGGCGTGGACTGGGCTGCCATGACACTCAGTCAGCCTTGTGGAGTGTCAGCATGTCCTCTGAAGGAACCCAAATGCAATTGGCTTTTAATTTATGTCTGGAAACAAATTTGTAGGAGCAAGTCTGGATATTTGCAAGGCTTTTTCCACACACCAGATAAATTAATCTAGACTAGATAACAGAACACTTAAAACTTCTTAGAATTATGGGGTAATATGTTTAAAGTACTCTAGCTTTCCTCATGCATTTAAGGTAACTCATATACCAGAATGGCTGCACTGGGGAGGTGTGTGTTTGAAGCTGAATGAACAGTATTGACTAGTACTCAAACTGCTTGCATTCTGCCTGTGAAAGTCTCTTCACTTGTGTGTGTGTGTGTATATATATATACACACAATTCTGGGACTTCTGACTGGTCACAGCTCAGGAATGGACTGAAGCAACAGCTAGAAAACTTACTTGTTTATCCAGATTACTGCCTTAGGACTGTCATTTGCTTCTGAGGTGTACTGGGAACCTCCTGAGCTTAGAGTTGGACTTGTAGTTTGAATATGTTATGACATACATGTAGCTAAAGAAACGTGTTTGCTGTGAATACAGGTTTTGCCCTGAAATCTGTTAGCAGGCAACCCATTAGCAGTTTGATGAACACTAACCAAATGTAGAAACTCATTTGGCATCTGAATGGAAGAATGCAAGAGTGTGACTTAAGGGTCTGGGTTTGTCATCTGCTGTTTAACTGTGTAATTGGCACCGGTTCTGGCAATGTTTATTTCAGTGTACTAGCTTGGCCGTTAACTCACCCAGCAGAATACAGACTGAAAGCCTAATGGGTGTCTGCATATGGTCTGATACAGAAACAGTGCTAGACAGAATCTGTCTTGCCTTAATTCTGTGCTTAGGATTTGGGGCTTTGTGGGACTTCAGAGCTGATTTTATTTGCCCTCCTGGGATAATGCTTTATCTGTAATTGAGTAGTGACTTTTGGTTGTCTGGTCTCTTGGGTAATGCATAATCCAATCAGGTTGAGGGCTTGCATTCAAACTGCTAAAAGGCATGATTTTGAACTAGGCAGTTGTTGAAAACGTTCTTAATAAAAAATTAGACTAATTATTACACTGTAGAAGAAGCAATTGCTACAGTAATTATGCTAAATTTATCAAAGGAATGAGCTATGCTGCAGGGGCTGTGCCAGACTGGGTCATGAGTTTCATGACGGTAGGCTTTGCAGATCAGCAGGCCAGAAAGCCAACACTGTAACGCTGAATGAGCATGGGGAGATGTGTTTGTGAAAATGAAACTAACCTGACTTTAAGTTTTGTCCTTACTCTTATCTCTGTTCTAGCAGGCAAACGGCACTAACAGTGTTCAGAATAGCTATCAGCACCTTAGTGGCTAAACAAAGATAACTCTCAACATAAACTGTGAAGCTGAGGATAACTGCTTTGACATCCTCTGTGGTTTTGAAGTGACACTTCAATAGAAGTTGATGCCTTAGGATTGTTTCCCTCAACCAAATTCTTGCCCAGATAGCTCATGCTTCAGCAGCTCTCTGGCTTGTTTCATGGAAGCCATGCAGCCATGATAGGTGGAGGCAATAGGACATGCACAAGTCCTTCCTGCCAAAGAAGTTACCTGCTTAAGCAGGGTAATCATCGTTGGTGAGAAAGGCACATGCCGTAACCTCAGGTGTTAATATGTTCTGAGTTAAAAATATGAAGCTAAGGTGTAAGTTAAGGAGTATGAACAGGACTATGAAATTGCCTTTTTTTTTTTAATAGATCCTGCCTAACAGCTGTATCTGAAGAATACAGCTCCGTCAGTACTATCTCCTACAGGAAGGAGAATTGGTGTAGTTTCTGACTTTTAAGACGCATGAGGTTTAGAAGTTCTAATTCATATCCAGACTGAAGGACTGGGCACATGCTTTCCTTTAACATGGAGTTTTCAAGCTGAGACTTGTAAGTGACTTAGTGTAATGGGAGCCTTCAGTTCAGACATTTCCAGTGCTTATGATCAAAACTGGAGGTTTTTCAGCTGGAGGGGAAAACAAGTACTCTGTCCTTTTCACCACCTTGCTAGCTGGGCTAGCATGCCAAAAGTTCAAAAGGGAATGTAGAAGGTAAAACAAGCTTAGTTGGCACTTATGCTCCCACATTATACCTGTAAGCCTGATAGGTTGATTAGAGATTAACTTTAATAGACTTCATGCCCAGGAGCATGAAAAGAGTTCCTGAAGACCTGGGAACCCATTGCATTTAGCTGCTTTTATTCAGTTTTAATCCCTCTTGTAAGTAACTTGAGAAAGTAATACTTTTTGCAGGTGAGAGCCTGAAAAAAAAAAAGAGGACTTTATATCCACGATGCTGACAAAGAGTTGGTGTTGCAGTGTGGATGGCTGAACTTAGTTAAAAAGCCAGTAGCTGAAATCAGAGAAAAATAATCCAGTACTTAACTTCTGGGAATCTCCTTCATGCACTCTGGGGGACCTAGCTTTATTCACTCTTGAGTGAGTATTCTTATCGTGAAGACAAGTGTGTTTCTTTATAAAGCTTGACTTTGACACAATAGTCTTAAGTGCAACTTCATTATTAGTTACTGGTACAATCAGCAATGTTTTACCTTGAAAGGAGAGCAAAGATTTCATAACAAAACATTTTGTACTTTATCATTTAAGTGTGGACTAAATAGCATGTGAAAGTACACAGTTAACTCTTCAAGTGCTTTTGCACTGTGACAGCCAAAAAACTTGTTATTGGTTGGCAGTAATGCAGTGGCCTGTAGTCATAGTTCTGCCTAGTGCAGGAGAGTGAGTGTCTCTGCAATTAAACCTGTTTCGAGCAGCCAGAAGTATCACTTAATGAAAGCTTAAGCATTAACGGTCTACAGATGATATTGTACAGAGATATCGACTCAAACTGTGACCAGAATATGAGATGGCTTACAAGTTAAAAATAAACCAACAAAAAAATAAGTCATTAGCTGAAAATGGCTACTGTGGTTCTGCCAACAGGAAACCTGGGGATAACTGTAGTCCCATGTGGACATCAGCTCCTAGGGTACTTCTCAGGAGTCTTATTTTGAGGTGAAGACAGTGAATGTGCAGTCTGATGACAGCAAGCTTTGGTCTGTTAACTGCTGGTTATGTATGGCAATTACAGACTTTTGGTCTTGCTTTTAATAGGTCAGATGCCTACACACATTTTTGTAACACCCTAGCCAGTTTGATATCTCGATGTCATTTAAACTTCAGATACTGTGGTCTTGGATCTTGGGATGACATCCTAATGATATCTGGGGAGGTAATTAAGAATGCATTCTTAATGTCTACTCTTCAAATAACAGTTAAATTGGATTACAGTAGTATAACATCTGCACCCCAAGAATCAACAGAAGCAGTATAGGCTCTCATGAGTTAGTGTAAGGACATGTACCAGGGTGCTTGTGTATTTCACATGGTGTTGTGCAGCATTATAGCCTTGTTTCCATTTGGCTTTTTCAAGGGTATTAGAATTGAGTGCTGACTCCTAGCCTTGTTCAGGAAAGTTTTGCCTAATCAAGCTGCTCTTGGTATAGCTTTGTAACAAACTAGTGTGATCTCATCACTACTGAATATTATTTTGCACCTCCACCTTACTGACATCTTTGGAGCTATTCAAACTTGGCAGCTTGTGCTATCTTTAGCTTCATCTGTCCTGAATGGATTCACTGTAGGACTTAATAGTTTTGCTTTTGAAAATGTTGGAAGCCAAGGTGTATCAGGTAGCGGAAAAGTACAGGAGGCCTGGTTATGTTCCATGCTGATACCTGAAACACTCCCTTAAATGCAGTAAGAGGAGCCTGTGTGGATTGTGAAAACTTTCTCTTCCTCTTTCCAATTTTGTGCATATATTGGCATTGGGAATTCAGTTCCTGAGACAGTAATAGCACATGTTTGTGCAACCTTAGGAACATATTCTTAAGTGGTCAGCAAATCTGGTATTCTGTTAGGTGATATGGTGTCAAAATATCAGTGATTAGGATGCCATATAAATAAGGCCTACAGTTAAGCAGCTTGAGCCACAACTTACTTGTGTAGCTTACAGAGCTTTATTGGTATTTCTGTATCTTGATTGTTTCTCAATACTGTTGTTGCTTAGGTAGAACTAATTTGTAACTCAACAGCTTGCTTCTGCTTATCAAAACTTCTAATTTGTCTAATCAATATCTTATGTTCTTGTTCTCAGACAAATCTACCTATTTTCAAATTGAAAGAATCTACAGTCAGAAGAAGATACAGTGACTTTGAATGGCTAAGGAATGAACTAGAAAGAGAAAGCAAGGTGGGTAAAATGAAAGGTAAATACAAGTCTTTATAGACATAGAGTAGTGGTGCGAAAACATGTTATAAAGCATATATCAGAACAGATATTGTGCTTGAAAATGTCCAGAACTAAAACACTGCAAAATGTAGTAAACCTCAGTTACACAATGCTGGCAGCCATTTAATGGTTTGGAGTTAATTGAGAGTTAAACTACTTGAATTCAGCTTGCATCTATGGGCAGATACTGTTCTTCTCTGATCATGTCATCTTACTTCACTAGGGATGTGATTGAGTTGGGTCCTCTAGGAAGAGGAGGTGGCAGAGGAGGTGTATAGACTTGTTTACGGGCTGTACTTAAGGACGCTTTTCTAAATCTTTCAGGTTGTGGTACCACCTCTACCAGGAAAAGCTCTTCTCCGTCAGCTCCCCTTCCGAGGAGATGACGGCATATTTGATGATTCCTTTATAGAAGAAAGGAAGCAAGCTCTTGAACAATTCATAAACAAGTAAGTGTTTGTTGTAGTTACCTGGAGGCAACCCCAGAACTCTGCTCTGAAAAAGTTGGCTTAAACCCACTGGTCCTCTAACTAGGGTAGTTGCGACTAGGTCCAGAATGATAACTTTCACTAATCTTGCAATAGGACATGCTAACATTGCTCATCCAGTGTTTAGTTAGATATTGTAATGCTTACCTGAGCAGCTGTTGTTAATTTATGTAAATTACTAGTAAAATTATAGCATTCAAATAGTTCTACTTTTCATTTCTGAAAAGGTGTCTCCACTGGGTGAACAATGGAGCTTACAATGGGCTTACAACAGTTTACTTTGATTGCAGATGTGAGGTTTTATCAGCTTCTGTAATGATGCATATTTTCTCTAATCATCATGAGAATCTTTCTGAAGATGTAAAAACACTACCTGGGGTACACACATACAGGGTTTGAAATAGACGCTTTGGGTTTTGTCACTGCCTTTCAAAGGGTTAGCAGAAATTACAGTAACAGTCTTATGATTCTTTTTCTGCCATCTGACACTACTACCTGCCATCTGTATATTGACCTGAAGAGCTACTTTAGTCTCTTTAACAGTGTGGATCCAACCAGTGCGTAAGAAGGAATACTGTCAGTTAACCAGCTCTTCTAGTCTCCAGAGAGCGAATGCTTTTCAGACCAACTGAATTTGGGACTGCTCCCTTTTGGAAGTTCAAGCTTGTCAGTTCCACTGGCATTCTAATATTGTTCAATAGTAATGATGTTTAACAGGAGCAGAGGATGTCTGTGAGTTGAGCCATAATTCAGAAGAATCTGCTTGTCAGTTGTTGTTAGTCAGTTCAGGCATGTGGCTTGGAGTTGCAAATGGTGACCCTGTGAAGTCCCTGATTTTTTTTTTCCGCTTAGTTGCTTGTTAGCTCAATTTAGTGGTATTGTTAGTGGTTCTGAGCAGGTAAAATGCTTCAGGCTGCTCTTTGTTCAAAGACAAGTGAAATGGATTTCCACAGCATCTAGTTTTCCCTTCGCACACATGAAGGCAGATGGAATGTGTTTTGGGGTTTGTTTTTTAAGGCTGCACAATCAAAGCAGTCATGACTGTAAAATACAGCTTTCATCCATGCAGGCTTGGGATTCTACATTAAATGCAGAAAGCTTTACTGAAAATTTTCTATGCTGAGTTGTAATATGTGGGGGGAAAAGGGCTGTTCATATCTGAAGCAGTTGATAGTGAAGCAGTCACCTTGAATGGAATCTCTGAAAAACTCAGTATAGCTGACAGAAATGGAGTGGCCAATTTACTAGTATCACTTATTCAGTCCTACAGCAAGTAATGCATTGATCTTGTGGAATTATGAGACTTCTTGGTCAATTTTTCTTCCTTTGAAACAAAACCAGACTGTTAATGTAGATATTGAGGTAGTGGCAGACTTAAGTGCAGCTGGAACAAGGCTCTTCAGGCACAATTCCCAGTTATTCAACCTCATCAATTTATTCTAATGGCATCAAGCAGATATCACTAAATTTCAAACCATGTAGAAGCTTTAAAGCTTGGCTTCTATGAAGTACTCTGAGTATTAGTGAACTGAGACTTGAATGTCATTTGCATAATACATGAATATTACTGCAATCTCAAAGGTGGTCTTTGCTTCTAGAACTAGAGTCTCGCAGATAACAGTTATCACTGTATCCAAACCTGGCACTGGTGCCAGTTCTTCATATCTAGGAAGAGGGGTGGTGAGAGAAGCTCTGTCCCTCTAGATGTAGAATCTAAAGGGACTACATCACAGCAGTGCAGCTTGAGTCAGCTCTTCTGGGCCAGCTTGCTCTTTACTGCCTGAATATGACCTTGGATACATTAATACTTTTGAAGTAACAGCTGTTAAGTGAGTGTCACCTTAGTGAAAAATACTGAGGAAAAGCCAGTGCAGAGCAAGATACTTATGTAAAGTGAAGAGCTGAATCTGAGGGGTCAGGTCTAGTTTTGCCATTCATCTGCCAGTTTGCAAGATTTCCTGAACAGGAGAATGAATATACTGCTGCTGCCTCGTCATCTTCTCCTGTGTAATTTTTCCGGAAAGTTCAAGCAGCTGCAGTCTGATGGGGATCATAAACTCCAACTAGTTATTCCAGACTGTCTTCCTTGTGAACTAATGCTTGAGATTGTTGCTGATTTGTTAGGACCTGGCAAGATTGATAGGCTTTATGACTGCACTTGAAATAATCTTAGTGCTGAATAGGACAGCCCAGCTTCCTCAAAGGACACAATGACAAGTGAGCAGTGACAAGTAAATCTGTCCAGTGGTGAAATAAGCACTGGTATCAATGCATCTGGAGAAGATGCACCAAAGTTCTTGAAAGTACTGATGCTGAACCACTGGAGATGACAATATGTTACATGTGTTCAACTAGATATAACTTCCATTTAGAGTAGAAATGTTCTGACAGATATGGGGCCATAAGCTGCCCTAGGAAGGATGGGAGGCTTTCTGTCTTCAAGGAAGAAGCCCATCTTAATTGACCAAATGGGTGTAACTTTTTTGACACCAACCTGTTTTAGGTTTTTGTAAGTGATCAATTTCCAGGGATTCTGGTTCTCTTGGATTTTTACCTACACAGAAGGCTTCATTGCATTTTAAGAGTTTAAATGTATACCTTATTGGTTTCTTCTGAGCTTTGGAGTGTCTTCTAATTCAGTTTCAGCTGCTTTACTGGCTGAGTCTTTATATGGAACAAACCTAAATCCGCAGTAGAGATTCTGGTCTCTTCTAGCACAGGCAAGTTCTATATCTCTTATGTCTCATATCAAAAGATACCTGCAATAAACAGTGGCCAGTACCCTCTGTCTGTGCATCTGTGCTGCTTGCACATGCAGATGTGGACCAGTGGCCATGGTAAGACCCTGCTCTAAGCAATGTGGGAGCCTTCAGAAGACCTTCGCACCCCCTGGTGGAGTAAGTCTGGAGTAACTCTGCCTGGGCCAACTGCTATTGGATTAGACTGGGGGTTCAGCAGCCTTTAGAAGGATGTCCTGTGTCAGAGGCATCAAGACCTGTAAAAATCTGCTTGGCTTGCTTAACTTTAGGCTTCGTAATGTTAAGATGATAGTGCTCTCATTTGCCTGTGACAGATGATGAAGTAACATGCTTCTAAGTGATCAAGAGGTACCTCTGGGTTCCTGTCATTTTCTCCTAGATGAAATTAGTCCACAAGTCTTGCTGTTAGATGTTATTCCAGTCACCAGCGGTGACCTGGAAGTGAGATCTGTGACTAAGTGCAGAGCCATATAGTACTGGTATAAAACCTTGCTAGCTACAAGTAGGCTTGATTTGTTAGCACTAATGCTTGTGTTTTCCTCTCCAGGGTTGCAGGTCACCCACTGGCACAGAACGAGCGCTGTCTTCACATGTTCTTACAAGATGAAGTAATAGACAAAAACTACACACCATCCAAAATAAGACATACTTGAGTTCTGAAACTGTCTTCTCAAATATTAGTGGTTCTTATGCTTGGTTTTAAGAGGTTGTAGTTTGTCTTAGCATGCTGAGGATAAACAGACACGAAGTCTCCACTAACATCAGTACACTGCTTGATCTTTGCATATGCTTTATAGCATTAAAGAACACACTTGTCTTCTAGCTAAATCCCTCTGAATTCTCAATTCAAGAGTATTATACTATGAGACCATCCACCCCTTGCAATGTCTCACAGACCTTTCTACTCTTATTTGCAATGACTTACAATGTTTACTGACTTGGCCTTACTTGAACTCACAGTTGTAGTGTCACGTGTTCACTTGTATTTGACTAAATTGCTATGCTGTTTCTGAGGTAGTCATCTGTCTGATCCTGTGTAGAAAGACTTCTTTATTTCTGATACCCTGTATGAGAAACACTTATGCAAATGTCTTCAAGCTTATGAAACACTTTATACTGAAGTAATGAGGGAATTATCTTTATATTCTGTAAGAGGAAAAATCAAATTTATATACTAAAGTAACTTGTCTAAAGTTTTGAAATAAAAGTGAAAATGCACTTCAAATATGTTGTCACTCTTGACCTTGAGTGTGGGGTATTTCATGTTTTCTGAGAAGCATGGACTTGGCTATCGATGAACTGGTGTTTCAGCCTTGCTGTGATGGTCTTCTGCAGTGCACTCTTGTGTTACTAACAGGCAGCACTAAATACCCTTAGATGTTTGTGCTTGCTGCTCAAGTGTTAAAGACAATATAAAGATATTGAAGGCTGTTCCTGTGTTATGGAGCCACAGCTGCAACCCTGCTTGTGATAGGCAGTCTGTAGATTTATAGCTTCAGTAAACTTGGGAAAGAGTACCTTTCCTACCGGCTATGAGAGGCATCAATCTAGCTTCAACTAGCAAGTGGAAGTTATACCATCTGACAGAGAAATGAATGTTGACATAACCTATGATACATTATAGCTTCATTCCTAGATTAAACTATCTCTCTACAAATACAGTTAGGGACACAAAGTCATACAAGTATGCTATAAGATGTGCTCATAGACCACTTCCCTGAGCATTAAAGGAAGGGGAAGCTGTAGAATTGTGCTTGTATAACCACCATTGAAATGCAGGTGGTTGGTGCCTGAACTGCAGCTCACAAGCAATACTGCTGAAGTCTTTTTCTCTCACTAGGTGCTTTTATGGCTGGAGATATGCCTTAATGCCTCCAGATGTGATAAGGGGATGACCTGTCCAGATGTTCATGAAATCAGACTCAAGAGCGTGCTAGTAGCAATCTCATCCAGTATTTTGTGCTATTTGGTAACTGTACCTGTTGGCTTAGATGTGTCTCTGCTGCTTTTTCCTTATAACACTTATCACTG
>JBCJKH010056449.1:0-30385 GCA_039877255.1 Loriculus beryllinus
AGGCTTCAGATCCACGTGAGCTGCTGTTCATGAGGATGTTTCTTATTATTAATATATAGTTATTCTGGGAGGACAGACACTGCACCCTGGTTTGTCAGTGCTGGACCCCTGTGAGTAAAGAATTTGTTGCTAAAGAGAGAAGGCATAAAAGAGCTTCAGCCTATAATCCAACCCTTGGATCTTGGGTTCCGGAGCAATATGTATTTCATTAAAACAAGTCATTTGATTAACTGGGAATGAGAAGGACTGGTCTGGAAACACTCCCCTCTTTAAGTGACTGCCCTAACAGCGGGGTTACAGAAGCAGACTTGTTCTTTTAACCACACAAACCATTTGGGTTCCACAGTGGCTCAGCTTGGCCAGTTTTCAATGATGTTTTGGGAGTTATTATCATGTTTTGACTATTGACATTTGGAATAATTTCATACTTGTATAACACTAATCTCCAATCTCTTTTTATCCAAAAAGGTGGCTACTTTTTGTGGCAAACTCTTCTCAGCAATGAGAAGAGAAGCAGAAAAGTCTGTTGTGTCTTGCTGTGTGTTTCTGAGATAGATTTGTAATGGTATTAGGTCAGTGTACAGCCATTTTTGACTAATGCATTATGTTCTGTATTTCTGCTACCAAAGAAGGGGGCATATGAACAGATTTATCAGATTTCCTCCCTCCTTGAATCATTTCTTTGCTGTTTGGTTTAGGTGAGTTTTAGTTGTTTCCTTCTTGGGGGTTAATGGAAAAGCAAGCTCTGAAAATCTGAGTGAAAAATAAGATTGCAGCATTTAATAAGATAGTGGTTTTCAATAGATGCTTCTCAGTCAAGTTCTTCTCTGCAAGTCTGTAGCATAACAGGGACTTGCAGATCAATCTAAAAGCAAAATACTTTGTGAATGAAATTTACTTGCATGATATAAACAACTAATGAAAAAGTCTTAAATTGTATAAACAACTAGTGAAAAAGTCTTAGATTGTATGAAGTGGGATGTTTTTGTCCCACGTGTGTTTGTGGATATAATTGTAAATGTCTTTATCTTTTTACAGATCATATTTATGAAGCGCTGCTGTACACAGACATTGACCTTGATTCACTAGAACCAGATTCCATCTTATATGAAGACCATATCAAGCTGATTGTTAAAAAATCAGGAATGAAGTATAAATCGGCAAAGCTGAAAGAGGAAAAAGAAAGAGAAAACACAGATGCTGTCAAGAGGCAAGTTGTGAACTGTTCTTTAGGGTTTTTTTTATCTTACTTGCTTCTGCAGGTGTTTTTCATACACTGTACTTCCTTTGTTCTGATGATATGTTGGTAATATCTGACACTTTCATGATCTGGTAATATTTAACAGGGAAGTTTTACTATTTTGATTTCTTTGGCCATAAAGTTGCTGACTTGGATTTGGTTTTGTTTAGGTGAGTTTTTTCTGTGCTGTTTCCTGGAGAAAAGCCAGTTCTTCTTTGCCTTACTGAATTGCTGTATTAATTGCTGCAGTAAGACTTGAATACTAACAGAGCTAACTGGGGGGTGTAGCTGGGAGTTGTGATCTCAGTGGGGAGCCTCACCCATTCATCACTGAGTTCTGGTAAATGGCTCTTCCTTAGCCATAGTGGGTGTGCATATCACTCAATGGACTTCTTTGGTATTTACAAATCACCTCATTGCTGTAATTGTAGGCCTCCTGCAGACCCAGCAGTACTGACCCCCAGGCCCCCTGTTGTTACCATCTTGGGCCACGTAGATCATGGGAAAACAACCTTACTTGACAGCCTGCGAAAAACTCAGGTGGCAGCAATGGAAGCAGGAGGCATCACCCAGCACATTGGTGCTTTCCTTGGTATGAATCATGTCTACATGCTTGTGTAGAAACCAGCTTACTCTCCATCTCACATCTCGGACTGACTTTCTGCCAATTCATTGGGGAAAACTTTTGCAACATAAACAGTGTATATGTAAGCAGTGAAAAAGGAAATCATCACTTGTGATAACTGTCATAACTGTGTGGATGGAACTTAGAAGTGGATTGTCTGCACAGTTGATAATAGACTAAGTGTTCTAGGCCAGGTTGGACGAGGCTTGGAACAACCTGGTCTAGTGGAAGGTGTCTGCTGGTGACAGGGGGTTGGAACAGAATGAGCTTTAAGGTCCCTTCCAACACAAACTTTGATTCTACTATGATTCTACTTTGGATTATTGAAGATCCCAGGACACTTTTTCTTCCCTAACGAATTAAAAGCAGGTTTTACTCCATGCCAACAGTTATCCATTTGCCTCAAATATGTCATTATTATTAAAACCAGTTCTTAAAGGAGTGATGCTTGATTTACAGTAGGTCAAATAAAGTTCTGAGAAATGCTGATTTTAAATGTACCATATCCATTTGTTCACAGTGCATTTGCCTTCTGGGGAAAAGATAACTTTTCTGGATACTCCTGGACATGCAGCTTTTTCAGCCATGAGAGCAAGAGGTACCCATGTTACTGACATCGTCATACTTGTCATAGCAGCAGAAGATGGAGTAATGCAACAAACTATAGAATCCATTCAACATGCTAAAAATGCAGGAGGTAAGGTGTTCACCTTGACACTTTAGAGTGGCAAGTCCAGTACTCAAAGTAAATGTACAAGGTGTGTGTTACTGTGCACATCAAACAGTGAATACTTTGCAAACGTTTATTTACTTCTCAAAAGAAACTCCTTGGACTGGAATCCACACACTTGGGAAGTAACTGTTGTAGTCCCCTTCCTTCTCCCTTGGGAAGGTGTTTGAAAATGTACTGAATGTTGCAGTAATACATAAAGATATTAAAATACAGAGGTTTTTGCAGGACTTGCAGATTTATGAGAACCCCCTCGTAGGGTGTGGCTGTGGAGGTTATTGGGGGTGTTTTTCCTCTTGCATAGTAAGATAACTCCTCCAGCTTACTCGTGGTAGTTCAGATCTCAATGCCTACTCAGGGAATAGGCACGAAGTGAGGTCATGTGCTCTGAGTGGCCATAACCTGCTCTAACCTTTTATTCCAGTTGTGTTACTAGTAGCAGTGTATGGTTAGCTTGGTAATGAGTTTGTGTGTTCTCCTTTTAGTTCCTCTTATCCTCGCCATTAATAAATGTGACAAACCTGAAGCTGATCCTGAAAGAGTAAAGAAGGAATTGCTGGCCTATGATGTGGTCTGTGAAGAGTTTGGAGGTGATGTTCAAGCTGTAAATATTTCTGCACTCAAGGTAAATTTTGTTGGAAAGAATGATGGTGTTCGTGGGTGTCTAATATGTGCATACAGTTGCATTTTTGTCAGCTGGAAAATAAAATGCTTATCTTCCTGGTATTTGACCTCTTACCATGAGCTAAGTGCTGCTGGCTCTCACCAGAGTCATTTAAAACATCCTCCTGTCATATTTCGAGACCTTCAGTCAGCAATAATATATCAGTTTTCTTCTGGCTATTTTTTCAGGTTAATGCTAATTGCTGCTTCCTCATATATTTGCTCACTGTATGAAATCAGAATCAAGGTTGTTGGTAGTGCTATGCAGGAAGAGGAAAATTCAGACAAGCGTGAATAACTGTTTTCCTAACGTATGCCTAATCACAGGAATGTAGTTCTGTAATGATCTTACAGGATTTACCATCATCCTGGTAAACAACTGAGAGCTAGAAAGTGAAAACTCAAGTAAAATCAGGACTTTAGTTTTGTGGTGGCCAAAGCAGCTTTGTCCAAACTGCTGCAGCAGCATCTTACTGCAGCAGCATTCTTATTGCCGGCTTTCCAAATGTATCC
Organism: Loriculus beryllinus; assembly: GCA_039877255.1. Taxonomy (NCBI): domain Eukaryota; kingdom Metazoa; phylum Chordata; class Aves; order Psittaciformes; family Psittacidae; genus Loriculus; species Loriculus beryllinus. Next base: position 3,772 of record JBCJKH010056449.1, read on the forward strand.
CAAGGAATTTTCTCAGTTTCCTGGCAAGTTCAAGACCTTTTCAAGCCATGTCGTTATACTTTAAAATAGCCATACATCAAAATGGCTTCTTCATTCACTTGTGTAGCACACACTGTTGCCCTGATTCATGTAGATCTGTATCTGCTGACTGACAACTGGCTCGTGGTATCTGTTCTCAAAACCAAAATGTAATTAGAACAAACTGAGGGAAAAGAGAAGAAAACAGACCAACAGTTTTGTCTCTATGGTGTCTTGGAGTCCTGACTGGGTGGTGGATGTCATCAAGTTTCACTTTGGGTGGTTTGGTTAGTTGGGGTTTTTGGGGATTGCTTGGTTGTGTTTTGGCTTTGTTTTTCAGTTTGCATTCCTAATACACTTGTAGCAAATTATTGCAAGGTTTATAATTAATATATATATGTGTGTATACGGTTTTACACAGGGTGAAAACTTGATGGTTTTAGCAGAAGCAACTGTTGCTTTAGCAGAGATGTTAGAGCTGAAGGCAGATGCCACAGGTCTGGTAGAGGGGACTGTAATCGAGTCTCGCAAAGACAAAGGGAAGGGGTAAGTAACCTGCTGCCTTTTCAGCTTTAATGAAGCAACTTGTAACAGTGCAGAGATACTGTTCAGCTGGTTTATAGCTCAGGATTTATGTTTAACATTGAGCTTTCTGTTGTTGTTAAACTGTAACAGTTTCTTTGCAGTGTTTGTGACTGAAGCATTGAATTGTTACTGTACAGCATGAGAGGCAGAAAAAGAAGTTATAAAGTGATAGGGCAAAATTCATCATCTCACTGAAGTTAAATCCTGTAAGCACAGGAAATAGCTTAAAATGCTACAACAGATGCAATTTTTTAAAGTTTCATTAAAAAATAGGAATGACAAAGTTTAATATTTGTAATAAATACACGATTTTTTGTGAATTATGTGTAACATAAAATTGTGCTCTTTCAAATATCGTAGTTCCTTTGCAGATTCTCTGGTAACAAGGTGTGTTCTGCCCTCTAAAAATGAACTAAATTCTAGAAAGTTGTTGGGGTTTTGGGGTTTTTTTCGGTGGTGAGTTCACATAATGTTAAATGTGTTTTCTTACTAAAGCTAACTGCAGAAAAGGGGAGAAGAGTCACTTTAATTTTGCCTGTTATTTCTCTCCTCTGCTCTTCACTAGTCCAGTTACCACAGCCATCATCCAAAGAGGAACTCTGCGAAAAGGCTGTGTTTTGGTTGCAGGGAAGACATGGGCAAAAGTGCGTTTCATGTTTGATGAGAATGGCAAAGCTGTAGATGCAGCCTCTCCAGGCATCCCAGTGGAAATCATGGGCTGGAAGGATGTCCCTTCAGCAGGAGATGAGGTCCTTGAAGTAGAATCTGAGGTACAGAAAGACCTCTTTAATGGAAAACTCACACTGCAGTGAGGTGGAGGAGAAGGAGCTGAGTGAAAAACAAGTGATAGCTTTCATTATAAATAAGCTGGATAATTTGGTGAAAGATGAAGGATGAGCATGGGTATTGAGCAACTAGGTGCTCTGAAAGGGGAGTATCCAGGATATGTTCTGTGTTCCCTTCCTAAAGGCACAGAAGACTTTTATATGATCACACCATCATCCTACCTGAGGAACAATCCACTGCTTAATTATATCAGTGTTTTAATTTTAGAATCAGAGAACTAGTTTCTGTCAAGAACACGCATAAAATACAGCTTGAAATAGGTGTGGTGAGAGCTGGCCAAACACCACATGGAATAATGAACAATAATTCTTTTTTGCAGTGCATAATTACCATAAGAATAGGCCTTGAGTCATGTTGTAACCCAGGAAAGAAGCTATTGTGCTTGTTCTCTGCCATACTTGCAGCAAAATCTACTGTTAAATGTGAAAGTAAATGTGTGAGCCTGTAGAGAAGATGCAAAATGCTGAAGCTGCATTACTGTGGAGTTTTCTGGTGCAGTGCTGTGAAAGATAATGTTTCTGTTTTCCTGCCCAGCAAAGGGCGCATGAAGCTGTGGCTTGGAGAACCTATGTTGAACAACAGGAGAAGCTGAAAAAGGATGGGGAAGTTATTGAGGCAAAGCAAAAGGAGCACAGGATGGAATATGAGAAGAAGCACCAGCAGCTAGCCCATCTGACCTGGAGGCAGAGGAAGGCGGTGCTGTACAAGGAGAACAAGCACGTCATGTTTTTAAAGCCTAAAGAGAAAACAGAGATGGACAAAAATGTGCTCTCGGTAATTGTTAAAGGTGCTGCTCTATTCTGTTTAAACATTGGTTCTGTGTTTCTCAAAATGCTCAGTTTGAAGCATAGCACTAAACTAGTAAGAACATTCTGTTACCAGCAGTTTGATCAGTGCAAACCTGAACAGGTTATTGAACCTCTCTCAGTCAGAGGACAGGCATCCAAAAACACCAGTGGTCAGAAGAAGGATGCACTTTCAGCAGGGACAGAGAAACACGGAAATTACAAGCCTGAACCCCTTACCCAGAAACTCCTGAGTAAAGGCCATATAAGTGTTTCTAGATATAAATATATATTAAAAATGTATATTAAAAGAATTAAGTACAAGCTATATGAGCAGCAGTACTGCATCAGCAAAATGGAGGACAAGAACAATTATGTATGTTAAAGTGGGACAGGGAGAACTTGGTTTGACCTCACATTTAGTGATACACAGTGACAGTAGTAGCTGATAAACCATGCAAACCTGACCTGAAAATGACTGCAGATGTTAGATCCTGTGTCCTACTGTATTTATTGAATTCATTTTTTGAATTAATACATTTGTTAGATGTGCTTTAACATACTGTTGAAAATACAGTAAGAATGATGGATGTCAAAAGACTTCCTGTTGTGTAATGTGGAGTTGCCAAGCGCTTAGTTCTACTTCAGTGTTTCTCTGATGTGTACAAAGTGAGCAACGCTTCTGTTTATGCACACAGGTGACGTGGATGGATCTGTTGAAGCTATTCTGAACATTCTGGACAGCTACGATGCTGACAGTGAATGTAAATTGGATATCATTCACTTTGGAATGGGAGATATCAGTGAAACTGATATAAGTCTTGCTGAAGTATTTAATGGTGCGTGTTTGAAAATGGATTTACAATTAGTACAAGCTCTTTACTGAAATGGGTAGGACTCATTCTAGTTTTGTTCTTTCAATAATAATTAGCAGCATCAGGAAGGTAAAGTTGTATCTTAAAAATGTTTCCTTTAATATCAGACAGTATAGGTACGGGAGACTAGAAATACCACAAACCAGAAGGACTTTTGGCAAGTTGAATTGTTAAGGTTAAACTCTGACTCTTCACTCAGGTTGTTTTATGATGCTCAAACAGGGCAAATCTGGAAAAGCAGGTTACAAAAAAATTCCGTTTTGCTCAGGGAGGTAATTCGAAAGACTGCATTGGAAGTTGTTCCCATATATACCCTGTAATGCTCACCGGCTGTAGACCATGGGGCCATTGCACCTGTGACAGTCCACAGGTGGACAAGAATGATTTAGAAGTTCACTTCCAGTTTGATTTGACAATTAAGCTGTTTTTCCAGCCCCAGAATGGGAGGTCCTTGTCCTTCACATGAGCTCTTGTAAGCATTAGTTTCTGCTTTGATATGTCCAGTTCTGTCACAGGCGAATGTTAAGACTTTTTTAGCCGTTAGCTTTGATTCAAGGTTAGTAGCAGTCCATGTGCAATAGTGGGAGAAGTAAATGGTCTGTCCTTAAAAGGGAAGTAATAAAATACTGGGTTTTGTTTTGCTAACCACTAATTCTACCCTGTCCTTGCAAATGCAATGTTACAGAATAGACTTACTGGTTAAAGCATGATCCCTTGTAGTCATCACTTGCTGATTGTTTTATTTACCAGGTGTTATATTTGGATTCAGTGTGAAAGCCACTGAAAGCATTAAACAGCTGGCTGCTAAAAAGGGAATAAAAATTAAACTTCACAATATCATCTACAAACTTGTTGATGACTTGAAAGAGGAGTTGAATAGCAGGCTGCCCCCCTCTGTGGTGGAGAACACAATAGGTGAGTTTTCATGGACTGAGAAATTCTTGCTCCCTAATGTGGCCAAAGGTTTATTATCCAATGAAGTATTCCTATTGACTCAAGTATTTCATATTCTCCTATAGCTGTTATGAAGCTTGGTCAGTGGAAGAAAAAGCTTGCTTCTGCTCATTGCCAATTTGCTATTCTCATCTCCCTCATACAACTTTTTCCTTTCAGGGGAAGCTTCTGTTCTCAACATCTTCTCTGTAACAGTAGGAAAAAACAAAATTCCAGTTGCTGGATGCAGGGTACAGAAGGGGCTGCTGGACAAGAAAATGAAGTTCAAGTTAATCCGCAAGAGGGATGTTATTTGGAAAGGTAAGTGGCATTGCCACAAAACAGGAATTGTGTCCAGACGCTGCTGGTGCCCTGTGAAGTTAGTGCAAAATGTACATGCTGTATTCACAACAGAAGGGCAAACCAAAACACCCCTCTGATATTGGTGACTTTCTTTGATGCACTTTTGTCTTTGTAGGATCTTTATCATCACTGAAGCATCTTAAAGATGATGTCCAGGTAATAAAAGCGGGCATGGATTGTGGATTGAGTTTGGACAAGAATACAGAATTCATTATTGGAGATAAAATTATTTGTTATGAAGAAAAAGAAGTTCCACAGACAACTTCCTGGGATCCGGGATTTTAAAAGACATTAACACTAAAGGACATGTATTGTTCCTGGCTGGCCTTCAAGTCTTAACATTAAATGGACTTACAAAGACGCACATGAGCTTCTTCCTATCTGATATTTATGTAACAATATTCTTCTTTTAAATGTCAGCAACTACCTTACCTCATTGGAACATGAGGTAAACTGTAACAATTGATAGCAAGCAGCTTAAGCATTTGAAACCATCACCCTCAATTTATGATGTCTATTGGTTCCAAATAGCCAGACCATCTTCCTTCTCCTCCTCAGTGCTGCTATAAAATTTCCCAGTATAGTAGCACCTTACTACCCTTTTCTCTAACATGACTTCAGACCTCTTAATGTTTTTCCAGACCACATGCACGATCTATGCCTTTCATGTTTAAAGAGACCACTTTCAAGGTTAGCCAGTATAATTTTTTTCCCTCTGCCATTGCTACTTGTTATCTCCTTTCAAAAGAGATACAACTAAACCAAGGTCACTCCTTAAAGGAGCTGCTGCTTCAATCTAGAAACAAACTATTTCATCCTAGCTGACAGCATCTGAAGTTTCAAAGCCTTTTCTCACTTATCAGAGAGGAAATACAGCACCACAGGAACCAAAAATAACTACTTAAACCGTAAGAAGTTCAGATTTTTATTGTCTAGTACATTTACTTGTCTTCTGGTTTATTGAAGCAGTACGTCAGACAGCACTTGCCACAGTAATGTCTGTCGAAGTGACTTGCCATGAAGACTCCGGCTCCACACTCCTCAGAGGGGCATTCCCGGCGCAGACGGCTGATCTTGCCGTTCTCATCCACCTGGGAATCATGGAATCAGAATGGTTTGTGTTGGAAGGGACCTTAAAAATTATCATTTCCAACCCCTGCCATGGGCAGGGATACTTTCCACTAGAGCAGCTTGCTCCAAGCCCCACCAGCCTGGCCTTGAACACTGCCAGCAATGGAGCATTCACAACTTCTTGGGCAGTCTGTTCCAGTACCTTACCATCCTCAAACTGTACAACTTTGTCCTTCCATCTAATCCAAATCTCCCCTATTTAACTTTAAACCCATCACTCCTTGTCCTATAACTATAGTCCCTGATGAAGAGACCCTCTCCAGCATCCCTGTAGGACCCCTTCAGATACTGGAAGGCTGTGCTGAGGTCTCCACACAATTTCTCCAGCAACCCCAATTTTCTAAGCCTGTCTTTGTATGGGAAGGCAGAGAAGCAACATCTCATAAATGCACTCACCACCTTTCAGCACCAATGATAAATTTGAGTTTTTTAGCAAAGTAGTTTTTGTGACAGTTACTACATGAAACTTCTTGAAGCAAAGTCCAGAAGTGCTCAATTGCAACAGTTAGTTTCTTTTCTATTTAACAGGTGGGATGCATGCAAATAGAAGGACTTTAAATATACCAGGCTACACAGACTAGTTACAAGCTTCATGTCCTTCCTGGTGAGAACTCAGTTTTCATCAGGCTAAGAGTTAGTTCTACATACCTTGTAGTACTTCAGCACTGCAAGCTTAACCTTCTTTCTCTTATGCTTGTTCTTCTTGGGGGTTGTGTAAGACTTCTTCTTTCTTTTCTTGGCACCACCACGAAGTCTCAGCACAAGGTGAAGAGTTGATTCCTGTTTGGAAAGCACATGAAATAGATTAAAATGCATTTAAGCAGGCTTTTATTTACGAGAGCTCCGAAAGGATTATTCAATATACAGGCTCCAGAGAACAGCGGCTCCTGCATCCCAAACCCCAGAAGGCATTGCTGTGCCTATATTCTCAATTCTAACTGGAATTGCAGAATCATTTCCTGATGTAACTACACCAAACTAACAGCTTTTTGTAGCTCCTCCTTGCCAGTGGCACTCACTGCCCTGTCAGGTTAATCTGGCAGAAGTGAGCAGGATTTTTCACATCAGCCCCCTAACACAGCTCATCCCCGTGTGCCATGTGCCCAGGCTGACAGAAGGGAGGTGCTGGAAGCAGAATCTATACACTTCCCCAGTCAGAAGTGCCACCCAACCCTAAATCAATTGATTTGGTTAAATCCATCTGCAACCTTTCTTAGGCTCAGCTGCAAAGGCCAGTCTGCTCCAACAGTGCCAGCTCCTAGGTTCTACAATGCTCTGTGCAGCCTCTCCTACTCACTTTTTGGATGTTGTAGTCAGACAGCGTGCGTCCATCTTCGAGCTGCTTTCCAGCAAAGATCAGTCGCTGCTGGTCAGGAGGAATGCCTGATGGGGACATGGATCAAGATTAAGTGAAGAACGCAATCTTAGGACATTCTAGAGTAAAAGATGAGCTTGCTGCAGATGATCACACATGCATACGAGAACATCAAGTGCATCCTGAGCTTACCTTCCTTATCCTGGATCTTAGCTTTGACATTTTCTATAGTATCAGAAGGCTCAACCTATTAAGAAAACGAAACAACGGACTCAAAACACACTTTGTCTTCTTGTTAGCACAGAAATGCAGCAGAGCCACGAGGAGCCCCAGGCACGCCGCCTATGCTGTCACGGCCATTTCGCCTCCCCACCACAGGCAGCCTGCCCCGGACAAGCCCAGTGAGCGGCCCGGGCAGCGGCAGGGCCGGCGCCGCTCCGTGCACCCCGCACCACAAAGGCCCCGGCGGCACGGCCCGAGGAGGGCGGCGGGGCCGGAATGCGGAGGGGCCTCCCCCGGCGAAGGCAAACCCTGCAAAGGACCCACTGCGGCTCACCTCGAGGGTGATGGTTTTCCCCGTGAGGGTCTTCACGAAGATCTGCATGGCGAGGCCGGCACCTGCGGCAGGGGAGAAGGGGAAGAGGCGGTGAGGGGCGGCCGAGGGGAAAAGGGGGCCGCGGCCACGCGTGCGGCGGCGGAGGGAGGCCTCACCCGCGGCTTCCTGCCGGAATGGCGGCTCCAAGAGAGCGCGGCGCCGGCGCGCACGGGGTTTCTCCCGCCCGGGCCGAGGGGCGGGACTACATGTCCCGGCATGGCCTGTCGCTGCCAGCCGCGCCATGTGCTGCCGGGAGCCGCAGTCCGGGCCGAGAGGCATCATGGGAATGGTAGGCGGGGCTGGGCGCGGCGGGGCGGGGGGATTGCGGCTCCCACAGTGCACCGCGGCCGTGAGGGGAGGAGGTGGCCGGCTGTGAGGGGCATTGGGCGGGTGTTGCTCTGTTCGTTACAGCCGTGTCGGAGGAGGGTGCTTCTGGTACTTGTGTCTTCATGGGTCTGTGCTGAGGTCTGAAGTGCCAGAAATCGATGTCCTCGCCTCGGTGCACACAGCTTAAAACCGCCTTACTGCCGTCTTCGTAAATGTAGATTCCCCAAGATCAAAGTCGAGTTTATCAGGGCTTCTGTCTTTAGAATTAGAAAAGCTGTAGGTAAGTGAGGGGGAGCAGTGAGGGACACGTTAATTTGGCAATTACTTGTTAGGTGGGCTGATACATATGAATTGAATAGGGAAAGGGTTAAGCTAAAAGAGTTGCTTGAATAATGAAGTATCATCTGATGCTCGTTTAACCATTTCACCTACTTTAGGGTTTGATCTGAGGCAGTTGTTGGACAAGGGAGGAAAGAGGTTTGGACTTTGTGTGAGAACTTGCTGTTGTATAATGAAAACCATTGGATGGGAGTAGAGCAAACAATGTTCTGTCTTCACTCCTGCCGATAAGAAGAACAGGAGATATCTGTATGGGCATATATATGGGCAGGAATTGAGCAAGCAGGTTGTGATGAGCAGGGATCACTTGAGGAGTGTTACATTATAGACAATAAAGCATTTCACAAGGTAACATTTTTCATGTAAATGAGAAATGACCAATAATCAGTGAAAATTGGTTTGCTCCTGCTTTGTCTTCTGAGGGAAGAACGTATTAGCAGACCAATTGGGACTTGTTGGCCAAGGGTAGGTATGCTTTCAGCCAGTTTATGCCCCTGTGTGCACTGTAGTCAAATAGAATCCTCTCCGATAAGTTCATATTACCAGAAGTTGCAGCGCGTTCATGCTTGGTAACCACCTTTCTTAACTTTGTGGCAATGATAAACCAAGAATAAACATTCTTAGTTTTCAGGATGGGTAGGAATAAGGGTTATTGGGTCTGCTTTTAAATCTCGACTTGGACTGCCATTTTAAGACACTAAAGTGCACAGTACGCTCTCCTTTGGTTTTCTACACTTGTAAGTGCTAAGCTCATTTAGTGCCTTGTTACTTGCTTCTGGGAATGTTATTATTTTAGATCAGTGCCACAGAACTTGCTCCAAGGGCTATCTAAGGAGTATTATTTTGTCTCTTCATTTAATTTTAAACCTATTATGTTTATTAGAAATTTCCAGAAAGCTGTTTTACTGTTCATTCTCTTTAAGTATTATGTCAAAGAGACATTCACGTATAAGAAAGTATGTTACCATGTACAAGAATATCCTGACTTCAGTCAAACAGGAACGTGAGGCCTTTATTGCCAGGATCAAGAGTGCCCAAAGGAACATCTTTTTTCTTCAGGAGAGATTGAAAGCTCTGGAATCAGAGCCCGTAACTCTGAGATCATAGAATAGTTAGGGATGGAAAGGCCCTTAAGATCGTCTAGTTCCAACCGCCGTGCTGTAGGAAAAGAGCAGTGGAACTTGAAGGCAAATTATCTCTAATAATGTTTAAAGCAAAACACATTGTTTTAATTAGGACCTTAATAATTTAGTTGTCACTGGTTTCTCTCATTTTTTCAATGTTTCAGTTGTTTTATTTTTATACGCAAGCTGCCACTGGTTGTGTAAAATCTTGCTGACACGTGGGGTTAGACTTCTGCTCCTCACATCCTGGTGCTGTTTATTGTGCATTCAAACTTGAGGTGTAAGGCTTTGCGTGCAGAAAAGCTGGAGGATCAGTCTCAGAAGTTAAACACACACAGATTCTCTCCACCTGCAAGTGAAGCTATTGTATTGCTAAGTGCACTGTCTGAGGTTGAGAAAGTATTTGCTGATGTCTTTTTTTTCTATTTTTTATTAAATCCCAAATTCAATATAACCATAGCCCAAACAAGCAATACCAACAGCTCCTTCTGAAGGACACATTTTGCTTTGGTTGCTCTCAGCCTTTCTTACAGCACTGTAGGCTCCAGTTTTGCTCGAGACGTTTTTTCTCTTACACTAACAATGGATATAAGATTTGTCACAGTGTTCTGTGGATTAAATATAATTACTAGGATGTTAATTTCTTCCATTATATTGTTGATGTCAGTACCAGATCCACAGTTTCAGACACACACTAAAACCGTGCTTAAGCTGTAAACCCCATACCTGCACTTGGCCTTTGTTTTTCCCTTTATGAGGATAGGATACAATCATATTTGAATTTCTAGAAATGCATCTGTTTCTGCATGTTTGATTTGGAGAAGACATTAAACTGATAGTGATGTGTTTTCATAATTCAGAGTTGGTTTGTTTGAAATGGTGAGCAGCTTTATTAGAGTCTGGTATTAAATGAACTGTAACAGGTGCCTCTCAGGTGAAGACTCCTGTGAAAAGCAACAGCTTTTTTGAATGCTAGCTTGTATTTTAGTTTTAAATTGAGATTCTGAACTATCTTGTGTCTGGGTCAAAATACCACTTCTTTGTTTAACACCTAACCCATAACCTATCCTACTTTGGCCTGCTCCTTTGGCATGCAGCAGTCATCCTTGTTCTTGTAGTAATAAGACCTCACTACTTACATCATCACACTGAAACTGTTTCTCAAGCCATGCTTTATGGCCACCTTGGGAATCATAAAGTATTACAAAACACAATGTGAGTAGCCAACAGCTTAGTTCCTCTGGGGTGAAAGAGTGAAAAGCAGCTGTAGTTTCTACTTTCAAGCACTCCGGATGTTTACAGTAGTCAGGGAGCTGCAAATGGCTTTTAATTGTTTGCTGGAGAAGCCTGCTGAAAAACGCTGTCACTGAAACATGGTGATGCCTTGTTTGTGTAGCTCCATATGAGCTTCACCTGGTGTTCCAAGGCTGGAAAGTTCTGTGCTGGTTTTAAAACAGTGTTTTGCAAATTCTAAACATAAATTAATCCTAAACCATATAGATCGTACCAAAATTGGTAGCAATGCCTGTAGCAGACATTACATAGCACTTGACAGCTTAAATCCCTGTAGTTGTTGCACTATCATTACTGTAACTGTGGCACATAACCAGTACCAAGCAGATCTGCTTCCACAGCCCAATGTGTTTCTTCACAGTGCTTGGGCTAGGCTAAGAGAGGTGCTTAAATTTAAAGATACTATTTCTGAAAATTAGGATTTATGCTTCCATAGATTTGCATTATTGTGCTGTTTATGTCTTGCTCCAATAAACTGCCTTTAACTTGAGTTGCCTGCAACTCCCCTGTCATTCTATTGCTCTTAAGGTTTTCAGAAGTGATCTAGAGTGCCATCAAAGGTATTTTGAGTGCAAGGTATTTTGGCCTTTAGGCTTTTTTATATTAAAATAAGTGCTGTTTTTCCTATGGGCCTTTAATTCCATCAGCTTTTTCTTTTTATTTTAACTCGGTTTTAGGATTTATAATCCCTCAGGAAAAAATAGTGACTGATTTGTGCAGTATGTTTAATATGAATAGTAGGAAGCTTTTTAGGGCAAATATGGCATCGTTAAATGCAGTTGGTTTTTTTCTTAGATGCATTGAACAGGTTATTCTAGATGATACCGTCTGTATTTTGGAAGACTGGAATAAAATAGCAGTTGCTTGTGCAGCAAATAAGCCTGAAATGTTATCTCAGAGAATCGTGTCGATTCTCCCCTCTCACAGGATAGAGCGTTTGAAACCTCGCCGCTTGAAACAACATGCGAGGATAATGGAACATGCTTTCCAGTAGTTTTAGTCTGTAACAACAGAGGGAGCTCTTCTAGCAGGTAAGTGAGGAATCCTTTTAGCTCTTTGTATGAACCGGAGTAAACGCTAAGCGTGAAAAAAACAGTGATGAGAATTATTTTACTATCAAATATCACTTTTTTTTTAATCCCTTTTAATATGTCCTTGTGCGAATGTGTGCATGTTTGCGCTTTGTTTAACTGAAAATGTATTCTCAGTGTAGAAGAAAGTGGACATGTTTTACTCTGGAGTGGTATGGTAATGGTATACATGTGCTTTCCATTCATTTATCAGCTTTAGTAAGTCTTGTCTGTCCTTTAATATAGTGCTGGAGGGAGATACCACATGAGGTTTAGAACCAGCATGGGTAAGAGACACTGGTCTGAGCAGATCATCACTCTTGAGAAAGAGCTGAACAAAGGGAGTGTGGTATACACGTACCCTGATGCTTTGGTCCTTTTGTTTTTTCCTGCTAGACCATCACTGGAGTCATAGTACAGGTTAGATTATCAAGATAATCCAACAAATCCTACCAAAATACAACAAATGTTTACTTAGATCAAATTTAGGCTTCAGTTATATGCATCCATCTCCTCCTTGTATTGCTGTGGGATTTGAGGACTATATTACACTGTCAGAGCCAGTGAAGGAATTTGGCTTTGACTGATTAGTAAAAGGGGGTAATTCAATCTTTGTGGGAAGGCAGATGCCCACTGCAGTCATACACCAGCAGATGCACTGGGTGCGTGTTGGCAGAGCCTCTTGCTAGCTCTCAGCCCACAACTCACATAAACAGGAAGAATGCTGAATGTCATTTGCTGTTGTCACTGTGCTACATGTTCCCAAAGAACAGATATCACTATAATTAAGCTAGATATAACTGCTGCTGGTTTGTGTCAGTTTTAATGTGCTTTGGCACTGTTTAAAAGCTGCTGGACCATACTCTATTTATTATATGGGTAAATCTGCAGGGTTAGGATTCACAAGAGAACTTCCTTTAAAAGAGAATTACGAGTCTACAGATACTGTAAGTATTGTGTGGGTGAGGAGCAGAGAAAGGTATGCAAGTTCAGTTTTCAACATATAGAATAATATCTCATATAAATATAACCCCCAAGTTAATATATAGATGTAGAGATATAGACCTGAGGAATCTTTCAGCAAGAGAGAGCACAGCTAATGGTGGTAAAAGGGCAATGCCCATTCCACATGGTGGTTCTGCACTCACTGAAGTTAAAAGTTGGCCTTATCCTCTATCCCAGATAATCCTGCTTATAGTTAATTAATTAATATTTCTGAAATAAATTAGTATTAAATATTTTTCCTAGTAATGCCTGACCCTTAGTAGTGTGTTTCCAAAGGCTTGTGAATTATTACCACTCTGCAGAGCTTGCAATTGATGCCATTTTTTAGTGATACACTCTGTAATGAGCATTAGAACTTATGCCTCAAGAGTGGTTCAATTCTATCAAAGGCTGTCCAGTTCAGTGGTGCTTGAAGTGTATTCAGTGCTGCAGAGAAAGGTAAGTTGTGTGACCATGGGAAGCAGGGCCTTGCCAGGATGCTTTCAAGGTTGTCTAGCTGATCACTTCTCCTAGGTTGGTTCTTTTTAATGCAGTGTTTTCTGTACTCTGTCTGCTATGCTGAGAAGGAATTTCTAATATTTAAAGGACAGTTTATATGATCCTTTTTGCAGGAGAGGGGTGAAAAAGAGCTGATACTGTCAAAAGAATGTGAGGAGAGAGATTTAAACTATTTATTAAAGCCTCAGTTTAATGAACATAGTCAGGAATGAGCGGCTTGTGCAGTGTCTGCTTTACGTATTGCAGCTGAATATTGTCTGATGTTCAAGTCCATTTTTCTCAGAATTCTGAGAATGAACTACAAATTAGGAATGATGTTTTCCCTTTTAGTGCTTGTTGCTATTCCTGTAACTGAAATGAATGCAGTCCTGCCATTATGAATGTCTGTGCTGATACAGATGCTCCAGGAGCAGTCAGGGGAAAAGGTCAATGCTGGCAGCTTCAGTGAGATTTCTGAGCACAGCCCATCTATAAAGCAGAGTTCTGAGCAAGTGCTTATGATTGGGGAAAAAGTACTGTTATTTCTTTAACAGTAGAGCATTCATTGGTGACACTTGATCTTTTCCTTATAGCTCAGCTTGACACCACCTGAGTGACTGCAGACTTCTGCGCTTCCTGATTGTGAAATGCAGAGCAGCTGAATTCCATAGAAGAGAGTATTCCACAGCCTGGTGTCATCATACACGATGAATACAGAGGTCAACAGCCGTTTTTCTTCACATTTATATAATTCAGTTATAAAGTTATGGAATTCTACTTGTGACTAGCTTGTCACAAGCATAAGCAAGGGATCAGAAAGAACAGCCAAATATCTTTTGTATGCCAGCAAAAGAGAGCAGAAGTAGTAAAATACCTTCATGGAAAAAAGTAGTCCATGCTAGATGAAAATGGGTTTATTCTTAGATATTGCTGTGCCTACTGAAACCTCAGGTTCCAGTTTCTCATTTCATGTTATGCTGATGGGTGTACATTCATTTTAATGGTGCTGTTTCTCATTCATTGTATGTAATGAGTGACAAAAGGTCATCATCTGATTAGTTGCCACACTGATTATAAGATGGGGTGTTTGACCTTAGATCCACTGTATATATTGTAACTCAATTTACAGTGTAACATACATTAAATTTTGACCAAAAGGATGAAAACAGTGAATGAAAGATTACTGGCATTCTTTCTACACTAAAGCTGAGATCATACAGGAACACAGTGCAGCTGTAACTGATAATCCCCAGAGTGATTTCATGGGGATTGTTTAATATTTGTTTAATATTTGCAGTGCTCAAAATGAAAGTCCTTGTTAAATTGATCAAGACAGTGATGGGCAAAACCACGAAGTTTTATTCTTTTTCTTTATAGCCATTTTTGCTGTGCAGAAGTGATTTCTAGCAGGGATACAAGATCAAATGGCAGGCCTGAGGTAAGTGCTTCTTGATTTGGCCTACTTGCTAGCTGTTTTGTACTTAGTATTCTCGGAAAGCTCTAGAAATCATGCTACATAAGAAAAATGATGGAAGTGCAGTGTCAAATATGTGCTCCCTGGAGCAAACACAACTGTTACAGGGGAGGATTGTGCTGCTGTTGCCTTATATGCCTTCTTTTCCTTCAGAATTTGATGTCTCCCAGTCTAAGAATCAGTTGCTAATCATGTGCTGGGATTTAGAGCAGTTTAGACCTGTGTTTTGTTCAAGAATTTTCAGTCACCTCATCTTGAGAAAAATAAGAACTGTTTTCAGCATTCTATTTAGCAAGGTGACAGTCTACTTTTATGCAAAGAGTCCATGAAAGCCAAGTAGTATCTTAGTAATATTCAAATACCTAACATTACATATAAAGAAGAGGTGGGATTTCAACAAGATAGAGACATTTGCAGGTTAAAAAATCATTCCTTACAAATCTTTATGTTCCCCATCTCAGATAATATTTCAAAGAAAAGTCACCCAGTTTCACATCAGTGAAGTAGGAGAGCTGTCTTGTCACCTCACTGGTAAGAGAGATTTTGAAACATTTGGCTACTGTCAGTACTCACATTTCTTTTTCCTCTTATTTATTAATCAAACTCAGAATTTATCATTTTCCCAGTGTTTGACAAACTGACTTGGATAAAAGAGTCTGGTCAAAATATAATAAACTAGTAGTGAGCTTTAAAATACTTCAAGGCTGAACAAAATGCACAGATACACAAGTGCACAGCATCATTGTGCTGTGCAGTTTATTACTGCCAAGCTCTGACTGACTTAATTTCCATCTCTACTTGACTCATGTGCTGCACTCACCTCCTTCCAACGCAGACTTCACAGAGGTCAGCCACAGATTTATACCTTGATCTAACGAAGAAATTAGGATCTTACAAGATAAGTGCTGTGGGGGGGTTAAAGATACTGGAATGAGAGGAAATGTTGTGAGGTTAGTTATGTAGCCTAGTGCCTGGGACATATACCCAAAGGAGGAATCATAATCTGTGCTTCCTGCTTTGTGGGATTCTTCTGTTTTAGAATTAATTCATTATATATCTTCTGTCTTTAAATTAATTAATCACTGGAAAAAGTACAAATGCCCTCCAAGATCCACTTCCCAGGTGAGTGCCCTTACCACATATGAGATGGGTTTCTTCCAGCCATTCAAGAAATTTCAGTAGATCTTAAAGAAGTGATAGTAGTATTTTTATTGCATTCTTGTCTTTGTGAGATGGGGTTTTATGTTACCCTGGCAAGTTTTATTAAAAGGAGATGACCATAACTTAGCTTTTTGCATGCTTTAATCCCCAAACTCCTGTGTGACGTGAGAGGTTTCCTGAGGTTATCAAAAGCAAATAAGATTTTGTGATATAGTTTTCACCAAATGCAAATCACAAGGAGAGGGTTATCAGTATGAAAGAGTTTGTATTGATAATTAGGTAAATGGTAAAGATACTGATAAGGATTTACATTGATAAGAGTCCATCAGTGATATTCATGAGGCCCTTTTAGGGAAAATTAAGATACTAAATTTTTAAACATTTTTTGTGTTGTTTCTTCAGGTTTTTCCCACTATTTAACTTTTTTCCTGCTAGTTTTCTTATATCTTCAGGGACCAATTATTCTCACACTTGAAACCACAGAATGGTGAGGAGCAGTCTTTCACTGGTGGAAGATTAATGGTGACCTAGCACACATTTATGTGGTCTTTCTCCATCCTTCTGGAATCCCATTGAAACCCATGAGTCACACTAAGGATATTTGGCTTCACACCTTTTCCTTCAGTCAGTTTCGTGACCTTATGAGTCTCCTTTCTGGTTTTGAAAGCTATGTTTTGAAAGTCATTTCATTGCTGAAGCCATTAGTCAGAAAGAGCTATTGAAGAGGCAGCACTGGAGATATCTCAACGGTTATCTCAGCTCTCCCAAGCATAATTACTTATGTCCTTGATGTATTAACATTGCTTTGACAAATGCTTTTGAAACTTCCAGATACATTGAGAAATCCTGATAGTTTTAATCCAAATGAATTTATGGAATCTGCTATCAAGTCACAGTGCTCCAGAATTCATTAATTAAAGCTTCTCACTGGATTTAGTAAGCTATAAATTCTGGACTGTGTTTTGCTCCAGTGATATTCACTCTGACTGTTCTGCTGGAGAGCTGAAAATGGAAGTAGGTTATCTCTGAAGATAACAGAGCAAAAAAAGAAGTATTAGTTGCTTAGCTTTTGTGGTTGGGTTCTGTCAAATTTAAGCTCCAGTTGTTCTTTATTTTATGCTCAACAAAAATAGCTGTAGTCTAAAAACTAGATTTAAAAAGTACTACAGATACAGTGCAGGAGACAGAATTAACAAGTATGCAGCTGCTGACGCCAGATCTGCTAAGATGGAGTAAATGAGTTTTGAATGAAGCTCACATTGATATGAAATTTAAAAGGTCCAGTAATTTCCCACTACCTCACCATTAACCCCTGGTGTAACTGAAACCTTTAACTAGCTATGTTTCTAGTTCAGAAGTAGCAACTGCATTGTAATAAAAAAGAGTGATATGTCATAGCAGCTACACTCATTTAGGTCTGCAGTCCCTGATGGCTTCTGTTTCAGTTTAACGAGACTGTTCCTAGTATCTTTTAAGAGGCATCAACACAGACAATTCCATGATTTATGTTCAGAGTGCATATTGCTCAAATGCAGGACAAACTGCACAGCCCTCCCTCCTGCAATCAGCAGGGCAGCAATTACAGTCATTTTGATGATAAACCATCAAGGAAGAGGGGAGGCAACCCACAGTGTTTCACGTGCTGTAGGAACACAAAACCTTATAAGCAGAATCCTATTTTTTTAAACAATAAAAGGCTTTCTTTCAGTAAAACAATAATAGAAAAGGAAATCTGTGCTGGGTATCTTGCAGAGGTTATTGTTTCTTATACAGTGCTAGCACCGAGCTACAGTCTCATTTTACCAGATATTGTTCAAATACCAGCAGGCAGACAGCAAAGGTGAAAGGAAAGCAAAGTACAAACACTTGAGGTGGGTCTGGAAAGGTCATTGGTAGCTATGTTTGTTGTGGGTACTTCTCTGAAGTCTAAAACACACAATGAAAAGAGCAAAGGGAGAAGACACTGTAATAACTTGATATTTCTAGAGCATGTTATTCTAAAGATTCATTACCAGTTAATTTGTGTTTCTGAGTTCCATCAGGACCTGAATTGAAGTGTAACAGATGTGGCTGCTTTGTGAACAGAATTTGGGTGTGCAGATAAGGTAAACAACTACTTGTTTGGCAGTCTTGAGTGTTCTGTCATTTTATTCATCCTTGAACAAAACTATAAGGTGCTGCAGTGTCCCCAGCACGTAGCAGGGAGGTTACCCCCCACTCAAGGCACCAAACTCAGCAGAAGGTTCATTTCCTGAGGCTGCAGCCATTGCTGTCATGCGTTGCAGGGTCAGAAAGCAGTGCTGCTGCCAATAGCACACAACTGGGCCAGAACATTTCTCCACTCCCCTCCTCAGCTGCTGTTGCTCAGGCAACAAGATCATTCAGCAGCAGAAAAGCACAGAAGGAAACTGTAAGGAGTGGGAGGAGAGAGATTCCCTGGGTGGAAGGGTGGAGGAAAGAAGAGAGAGAATATTGGTGCCTGTCTCAGGGAAAACACTTGCCCTTGTTGTTGTACTCACAATGGTGCCAGAGGCTGCTTCAGAGCTCTTCAATTAAGCTTCTTTCTAAGTTTCCCATTTAAAGTAGCTTCTTCCCCTCTCTTGGTTTTCAAAAGAGGGGAGAAGATCAAATGAGGTGCCTCATGTTGGATAGCATTAATATCCTGCTGTATACTGGAACAGTATTCTTTAGGAGTTATTTAGGTGCCTTTACCTGGTAAACTTGGCATGAGGGATCTCTTCTAGACAAATGCAAGCTGAGGTTTGTTTTTGAGCCAACAGCAAAGTTGTTCTGGTGCACACTTGCATCTCTCAGAGGAGTGATGGGACCTTTCGGGTGTTCTTGGCACTCAGGGCATCTCCCATTGGCTCTCAGGAGGTCATGGTGTGTCTTTTAGGGCTCTTGCCATATGAAGGCATATAAAGGTAGTTACCTTCTCGTAACTACTAATTAGGGGAAGATGGTGTCTATGTCCATCCTCTCTTAGGGGTAGAGAAAGTATTTTTAAAAGAAGAACAGCAACCCCATAACTTTCCATCAGTGTTTCTACATATGTGTTTGCAGTATTGATGCCATTATCAAAGCTGTTAAAGGTGAGGAATTGTTACTGAAACTTCTTTAAACTTAATGCATGAAAAATATGCTTCAGTCCTAAACATTACCTCTTCATTATAATTTATTTCAATAACTATTACAGTTACAGAACACAAGTACTCTGTACCTTTTACTGCAATTCTGATTTCCAATGAATTAATATTGATTGGCCACCAAACTAACAATCATTATTATTTAATTTTTAACACATTTATTTTTAGCATATCTTATGAAGTATTCAGGTTTTCCTTCACAGATGTTTTATTGGTGTTCTGTTAGCTATTATGTGCCAGAAAGTTCGACATTATCTGACACAGTCCATATGAAAAAGAAGCATTTTAATCTTTAAAAGCTGCATTGCAGTCAAAGTCTATTGACAACTAGATCACTCTTCTTAATTGCAATGTATGGTATTTTTTGGATCAACCTGTTTGTTTTTGCAGTTGCTTTTGGAAAGTTCTGATATGAATTCTTATAATGATGTCTAGAAAATCTTGATCACAACTGTATGATTAATACTTCTCATGTTGGCCAATATCATTATCTCATTACTTCCCTTGTAGACAATTTACACGTGTTGTGTCTCAGAGCACTGATTGTCTTTTGTACTATATATAGCACCTTGCTGATGAAGTCTTGTTTATGACTTGGGCTCCTGTGCACAGTGGTAATAGAAATCTTAATCTCCTCCTGTATATTGTCCAATTAATCTAGGTAGAGGTGGCTGCAGCAGAACAATGATGTTAACAGACGTGTTAATACTGTTTGGGCTGGACTGTGTGGCACTCCCAAAGGCTGCAGTGTGCTGACAGAAGTGGATTTGCCACTGCTTCAGAACAAAAAGTCATTAAAGGTTTTATACTTACCTCCTCGTTTGAAGGAGTTCTTCTCTTGAAGGGAATGATAAAGAAAGCAGCCACTAATTCATTAAAAAAGATTGAAGGAATGTCAGAAGACAGGTGTATCTTTATTTCTGATGCAGGAAGGACTGTCATCCCATGGCCCTTCACTTGATGGATGTATAACTTTGATGCCTTTTGTTTTTATTTGCTGTAGGGGAGTCTGTCGTTTTTTCCTACTTCCTTTTCACTGAGCTTTTCACTAGAAGGAAGCCCAAAGAATGATTTTAATGTTTTACAGTCATATCATATTAAAATGAACTGAAAATTCAGAAAACTTAAATTATTCTCACCGGGAGGAGGTATCTCTTAACAGTGTGAATATTATAGAAGTGTTATTTGGGATATTTGAAACTAGATTAGACAGAAGACCTGAAAGGTGATTGGTGACTTCCTAAATGTTCTGTTTGTGAGCATGGATGATGCAGAACTGTCATGCTGAACTACCATTGCTTTCCCTGCACTTGCAGCCTGTCTTTATCTTTAATTAGGCTCACAGACAAGTAATGCTGCATGAATTTGCATCCCAACAGTTGTATTCCAAGCTGGGATTTGAAGTGCCATTGGGAACTGGCAGCTGCTCATGGAACATTTGAATTATATTCAGAATTTTCCTTCATTGCTCTGCTCTCGTGAGACCTCACCTGGAGCATTGTGTGCAGTTCTGGTGTCCTCAACATAAAAAGGATGTGGAACTGTTGGAACAAGTCCGGAGGAGGCCACGAGGATGATCAGGGGACTGGAGCATCTCCTGTATGGAGATAGGTTGAGAAAGTTGGGGCTGTTCAGCCTGGAGAAGAGAAGGCTGCGTGGAGACCTCATAGCAGCCGTCCAGTATCTGAAGGGGACCTACAAGGATGCTGGGAGGGACTCTTCAGTGGGAGGGTAGGAACAGGACAAGAGGTGATGGGTTCAAACTGAAACAGGAGAAGTTCAGGTTAGATATAAGGAAGAAGTTTTTTACTCTGAGGGTAGTGAGGCACTGAAATGGGTTGCCCAAGGAAGTTGTGAATGCTCCATCCCAGGCAGTGTTCAAGGCCAGGTTGGACAAATCCTTGGGTGACATGGTTTAGTGTGAGGTGTCCCTGCCTATGGCAGGGGGGTTGGAAGTAGATGATCTTAAGGTCCTTTCCCACCCTATCTATTTTATGATTCTAAGTGTTGAACACTTCTCAAAATTCACACAACCAGGTGAGAACTCGGGGAACTGTGAAAACTGGTGCTAACTGTGGGAGATGCCTAACTCCATGTTGAATGGCTGGTTGCAGTGTGACTCTACAAACCAGTTAACATAAAGTGAAACCATTTAATGGAAATTTGTGGAGCTGTACGCTACTTGATGTGGAACAATTAAAATAAGATAACTCATTAGAGAGAGCAATGCTGAAACTGGAGCTGAAAATTACATTTCTTTTAGCATTTCTTTCCTGGTTTTCTCGGATATATATCTCTTTCTTTAAAATGATTTCTCTTTGTGAAGCATGCTAAAAATTAATGTATCAGTTATTGGCATTGTTTTCCAATGGGGAAAATGCCTTCTCCTTAATGCATGGCATAGAAAAGCCTAAGTTTGCTGCCTGATACTGTAACACGTACAACAAACAATTCTAAAACGTCCCGTTGCATTCCTATTTCCTCTCGGCTCTGAACAGAGTTATTTTTAACACTACATATTGATTTCCCTCTTTCCACTTTAAAACTCCCCGGAAATGACCTCCTCTGTCCTGCAAGGACCCCTGTTTGTAAATGGTGGCTTAGTTTCACAGTTAAGTAGAGGTCTTCTATTGATCCCTGAATGAGAACTGATGCATTCCTCAGGGACCCAGGGCCAGAATGGGAACCGCTGCTCCTTTGAGAGGAGTACCATGTGAAATAAAAAGAGAAAACCTGCAAAATGTCCGTAAATTTGTATTTCCATCAAGATTTCAGATGAAACACACAACTCCCCTGGACTTTAATTACATCTTTCCCATTCAGTAATAGTTCACTTGGGATACTGCTGAAGGAAGCCAAAAGAATAGAAAAAAGTCACACTCACCTTGTTAGAATGATTTCTGTGGAATCCTCTTCATTTTAGTCTAAAAAAAAAATCACTCTGATGCTTCCGTTGAGAAGCTGTCAGTGTGGGAAGAAGTCCAAAAGCACCTGGATTCTCAGCTTGAGTGTATTCTCATTCTAAAATATAACCATCCTTGCATGCTTATTCTCCCTCTGGTTCCTGGTGAAGATGTTGGGGTAACAGAGATAGAGCTTGTCATGGGGAACTAATGCACTTTATACTAGGGCAGGAACAGCAATTAGAAGCCACATATATTTTTGCCCACCTCAACTGCAAAGTCAGAGCTGCACAGCAAGGAGTAAAATTAAATTACATGAGGGAAGGATGGTTAAGGTGACTTTAATATTCCGCAGCTATTTTTTAGATGTTAAGAAAATGTACATGTATTATTGTTTGAAATGAGGTATTGCAGGGGCAAATGTGCTTTCATAGAAGGTGGGATTTGTGTGTGGTTTCAAAATGAATATGAACATCTGCCATTCTGCCTTGCTCTGAATTCTGTCAGTTATGCTGTGAAGCACATCAGTACAAAGGTAGTTTCTTTGGAAATAAAAAACTATAGAATTTTTTCACCTTCATAACACGAGGTATATGACTTCACAGATATTCAATGTAATTTCTCCATATGTTCCTTGTAAAATGAAACAATAGAGGGAATTACTGGCAAAATGTTTTCTTATAGAAGTTTTGAAAAAAAAATCAGAATTTCCATTTACAGTAATATTTGTCTACATACATTGGCTGTATTTACAGTACAGGATGAACTGAAAAATCAAACCAAACATTTCCGAACTAGTCTGTGTGGTATGGTAATGGGCTCTTGCCATGGCAAGTTGCAATGTTCTTTAATGACCCAGTGATGTTACGTTACAGATTGTAATACTGTAGCACCATATAAACAGTGTAGATACCTCTATTAAGTTTGTGACTTCGAAAGAGGGATAACATCTAAAGATTAACCAAGATAAATAGACGGACAGAATCCAGTGAAATGCCACTTCTTTTTTGTGATTGTCAGAGAACGCTTGGCACAGTTTTAACAAATGCAAGGTCCTTATGAGCAATTTTTCATGCTGGGACATGTTTTTTGCATGTTAAGTAACAGCATTTTAGGTCTGCTATGAGCTTAAATGTATTTAGACTTTAGTAGCTTATGTTCGTGGGTGTTCAATGTTACAGAAAGTGTCTAAGTATATTGCCAAACCTGGTTGCTCAGTGTTTTCACCTTTCAGGGATGGAAAGCAGCATATCTCAGCACACTGAAAGCTCTAAGGCAGAAGTCCTCACTAGATGTACAGTGACAGGGCTCCTGATTCACAGAATGGTTGCAGTTGGAAGGGACCTCTGGAGGTCCTTGGGTCCCCCACACCCTGCTTAAGCAGGGCCACCTAGAACCACCTGCCTAGGACTGTGTCCAGACAGCTTTTAAGTATTTCCAATTCAGTTTATATGAAGAAGGGATTAGGAAACGGTGAAGAAATTGGTTTATTCCCATATATAAAGGTCTCACAAAATCTACACATTGCACTTTCTGTAATTATGGTGATAGTAAGAGAGCATGAAGCTGACAGTCATATGCCCATAGCATATTTATGTAAGCTTTTAAATACTCAGACTCACGGGTTGTTGTGGTAAAATGTGAGTGAGTAGTGAGAGTAGTGAGAAACTTGAGTAGCAAAATGAATACCTTTAACAAATTCTAAGTCCTTTTAATCTGCTGAATTTGACTGCAGCAGTTTTGGTGGTAATGTGTCTGGAACCTAACAGGAACAGTAGAATGAGGCAGAATTCTCCTTCAAAAATCCCTCTTCATTCTTGTAACAAACTGCTACTACTAGCAGCAGCATTAGGGACATCTTTGTGTTTAGACAGAGCTGGGACACTTTCTGGAACTGAATAGGTTTGGAGATGGCTGGCTGGTTGTTGCTTGCATCTGCCTCTAGTTGGTAAAGGTGCTCTGCCAGGAAAAATCACCCCAAGAAATGCAGAAAGATGCAACTTGAAAGGAAAATCTGGAGGTTGGCCATTCGAGTCCCCGCTAATTTTCTTCTGTGCTAGGCTTCCTACTGTTAATTCTGTTTTACCTGTTGTCCCTTTGCCAATGAAGACTAATGTAGGAAACTGACAGGCTAAGAGATACCCACCCTTGCAGCTGCACTGGGAACCCAATGCTGAATTAGAGGGTGAGTAGTAAAATAGTAGACACCCTTAGGAAAAAAAGTAATTGTTTTTGCTAATGTTTAACAGATATTTTTCTCTTCAAAGCAGAGTGAAAACCAAACTTTAGAGGAATTCATGTTGCAAAATATTAAACTGTCTACAAGGGCAATATATTTTGTAAGTATAAATCATTTAACTTCTCACATTTCCAGTAGTTAAATGGTGGCATGATCCCCATTTGTAGATGTCTGTTGTGGTTTTGTTTTTTAAGCAGTCCTTTCCTGTTCGTTGGTGACTTTCCCGTATCAAAACGATCTGGTTTGTCCTGTCATTAGATACAGTAAGTATGGTATTTTTTTGTCACATTCTGAAATATGTATTATCTGGGTTTACTTCCAAAATTTAAAAAGTGTCGTGCCAGTGGGTAGCAGGCTTGAAGATAATAGCAGATGAATGGTCAAGAAGAATTTAGTTCCATCTAGTTTAAAAGATCCCTCACTGCATTGAAAGATGCAGCATATTTAAATGGCAAACAATTATGACATAGGTAAATGCATATGAAGACAGAATGTGGCTCTAAAGAAACATATATGCAAATGACATTCTGACAGGTCTGCCTTAAAATTTATCTAGCATCAGGTTATTTTTAAGTCTGAAATTGATCATTGATGGGGTTTTATATATTTTGAGTGTGTCTAATTTTGAAAGTCAGTGGTGTAAAAAAAGTCAAGAAAATTTGAGAGAAAATGCGAACAAATCAGAACTGGTTTGTCTAAATGTGTAGGAGAAAACAAGCATTTCTATTTTTCTCCTAACTCCCAAAATAATAAAAAGGCTGAAAGCACCTCTTAAGCAATTACATATTTCGGGCACCATAGTGCAGGAATGTAGAAGAATATTGTTATTAGGATGACAAATGGTTGCAAGTGCTATAAGTGTAAGGGAAGAAAAAGTTAGGCCTGTAGCCTTTATGAAGGGGGGGATTAAAACAAGCCATGATGTAGGTGTTTACTGTTCTGGGGAAATGCATGACTACAGATGCAATCAGACTGCTGGAGAGTATGTGAGAGTTAAATATGTTGTTTCCTTATGAAGAAAATTACTGATGAGTAAAGCAGAAAATATTTGGAAGTTTTGGAATCTTGAATATGTCGAATGAGGTTTTGGATATAGGAAGAAAGTTGCATGCATGGTATTCATAGGTTAGCATGGGCTCCAAAGTTATGTTGGATTGCATGAGTTATTAAACTGTTTTGCTGTCTTTTGGCATGGTACCTCCAGCCCAGATCTTTGAGTAGTGCTGTCATGACTTCTGTTTCTTTCATGTTTAGAAAGATGTCTTAATACACATGGTGCATGTCCTGCCAAATTCTTTGATCCTTCAAACCAACAGTAGGGTGCTCTAAAGAGTGCTGTCTATCACTTCTGGGAATGTGTTGGCCTCTGTCTGAATCAGCAGAGCTACGTTAGTCTCAAGTCTTGCAGTCTCCAGTTCAGTTGCATCAAAGTAGTTGGAGATTGATAATGCTGATATTGTGCATCATAATGACATTTTAAGTCCTATGAACCATGGAGATTTCACCTGCTATGTCTGACTCCCATTCGGGATCAAATGGTTCACTCTACTGAGAAGCAATATAGCAGCTGCTTATAGCATCTCAGATGAAGCCAATATCCTAGGCTTCACACAAGCTGGAAGTCAATCGATTTGCATCAGGTTTAATAGTACTTAGGGTTGGTTACTTGCTTTTAACAAATAGGAGACAGCTTTCTGTTCATATCAGCTCAGACCTGTCCTTTGCTTTTGGCATTGCCCACGATGACATAATGTCCTGTCTGATGGAGACTGCAAGACAAATAGACTGTTACCAAAACAGTCTGTTTTCCTTTGCCTGGCAGGAGTGATTTCATCAAAGATGTGAGTACTTCCATTTGCAAAGCTCTGTAAGGATTGTTTTTCTGTTCTGTTCTTAGCAGCATTTCATAAAGCTATAGGAGCCAGTGAGATAGTTTGAACTTTGACATCAGCAACATGCAGATGTAATTTTCTCTGCTTATGCTTTGCAGGGTAGGAAAACACTATCGTTGCCAACCTAACCCAGGCACTGGCTCATGTTTATTAGCAGATGAGGAACAGCTATTTGAAACCAAACCAAAACAAGGATGAGCTCCTGCTGGTTAGCAAAAGTGCACAAATGGGATCCCTGGCTATATTAAGAAGCAAGAACTGGAGAAATATAGTTGCTGTTCTGGCAGCATATTCAGTTTGACTTAGAACAGGCAATATTAAGTATCAAAGAAGAAAAATTGTGTCTGAAATTTCTAGTATGGCAGAGTGAAATTTCTAGTATGGCAGAGTAAAATTTCCAGTCTCCTCCTTAATCAGAATACCCATGAAATATCTTTGGTATATTTTTCACCGATAGAAACCCCAAATGCCAATAGAATTAAACAGAATACATGCTTAGTAAGAGTCACTGAGTTCAGGTATAGCCAGTGTTTCACAGCTACAGGTTGGGTAGAGAAGAGATTCAGAGCAGCCCTGCAGAGAAGGAGTTGGGGGTGTTGGTCAATGAGAAGCTTAACATGAGCCAGCTTCAGTGTGCGCCCGCAGCCCAGAAAGCAACCGTATCCTGGGCTGCATCAAAAGGAGCGTGACCAGCAGGTCCAAGGAGGTGATCCTGCCC